>JAUTWP010052198.1:0-12840 GCA_033042655.1 Cyathermia naticoides
CAGATCTAACTATTTTTTCTATATTTTACATTGGAAATATTTTCAGGAACATTTGTGGCACTTAGGTTTGTCATTGGGGCCCCCCTAAATGGAATTACTGGATCTGCCACTGACAGTATGTATTTCTGGTAAATACACATACATTTCTTTTACAGTAAACCCACTGCTGCCACATAGGCAACTCTTTTCAATAAGCAGCAAGTTTATTCCCACAGACAGGACAGCACATACCACAGCCTTTGATGAACCAGTTGTGAAGAACAGGATGGAATGGAAAATAGCCCAAATAACTAACAAGATTATGTATACCAAGACAGATCCAGTTTTTGAAAGGGTTGGTCTCAGCTGAAGGCAAATGACTCAGCATACCAAAGTAGATTGTTTTGGCCAAGGTCAGGTGAGAATCTCACCCTATGATTTACATCTGTATATAGTTCATGGAAACACTTAGAAAACATAATACTCAATATTATTGAATATAAAATAAAGTTTTTTATTTCCAGTGTTATAATATAATTATGTATGACTCAGTGATGTTCACCATCACTTGTTAAGCTTTATCCAAAAATTATATATGGATAAAACGTAAGCTTGAAAATAAATATTTGGATTTCTCAAATGAAAACAAACTTAAAATATATTTCAAATTTAACTTGAATACATAAAATAAACATAAAATACAACAGATTATATAAAGTAATCAATCTTATTAACATGAAATGAAAAACTGAAAACCTTCAAATAAAATAAAAAATAATAATTTGTTAGCAACATAATACTCAGAAAAATATTGTATTCAAAATAAGAAAAGAAAATGAAACAAAAACAGTAAAGAAACAGTCAAACTAAACATGTAATTGAGAGATACTAAAGACAAACAAATTTTATGTTCTAATGGTTTTATAAAATGTTTGGAGCCATGATGGACATAATTATCTGTACTTTTTGTCTCTTTCTGTATTCATGAATAAAAAAATAAAAAAAAAAAAAAAACTTTTAAATACAAATTTAAAATAAAATTAATTTTAACTAAATTAACATATTTTACCACCTACCACTGAAACAGGTGTTATATAAAATATTAAAATGTTTGGTGTAAGGATGGGAGATGGATTTCATGTTTTATATTTTCCAGATCTTTCTCTGAAGTGACTCTCATGGACATACCATACTAGAAAACCTTATTTTGTGAAGACCTATACCTAATGTAACAGCTATCCATCAAATGAATCAAAGTTACAAGTTTAGACAAACAAAGCTGATGTTTAACAACTTCTAAATGACCTTGTCTTCATCTCATATTTATTCACACCAGGATGTGAATATGAAAGCAATTCATAAAGGAATTGTTTCCTAAAGTAAATTCAAATCAAAATTTAGCTAAGTAGGTTTCTAATGGGATACACTGAAAATTCATTAGTGGCTAATGTTTTGCAGAATTCTATTTAAAAATGTCAAAAGTACATAGAAACATGATCATTTCATAAATTTTAATCGATTTCTTGCTTAATTTTGAGTCATGATTGAAGATGAACAAAAAGATTCATGTAAGTCTATAAAATGTTAATTTGTTTCTGACACAATTATAAAAAAATCTGGTCAAACACTTTGAAGATTCTGAAAAGAACATGTATACCATATTCTAATAAATGGCTTTAAAATGATAAGTATGGACCATGTTCCCATATTTCACACCAATATGCATTGTTTTCTGATTGTCCAGTTAATCCTAGGAAAGCATTAGTCTACAATTCTGACTAAACAGCATTAAATCTGTGTGTAGGCACTCAATGTTAACTATGGTCATGAAAATTCATTCTAACATGACCAGCTGTGGTCAGCTCACTTAGAAAGGAGATAGACGTAGAATGTTACAACAGTAAAACAAAGGTTAATATTAGCATAGAGGGGAGGTGATTAGACTGATCTGTGCAATCACACAGGATGACTACTCTAGTCTCTTACTAAGTACAAAATCATTTCTATCCTGCGAAGGCAATCTGTTATTGCTAGACATACCTGTCATACGAGTCATCAAAGTTCTACAAGTTACTACGGTCAGATTAAGTTTGTGGTGCTCAGTTTGCTATAACAAACTGACTTGTTTCAAGTATACGTTCTGGCAGTGCTTTTCACACACAGCTTATAGCAAACTGGCTTGTTTCAAGCATACGTTCTGGCAGTGCTGCTCACACACAGCTTGTGCCAGCTTTCATCAGACAAACTAGCTTGATTCAAAGTGTCACGTTCTAGATGGAACATGTAGGTGCAGTATGCTTTACATATGACACAGCTAGGTTCAGGGATCACATACTTTCTGGAATGGGCAGATCCGAGTGTTTGCAAAGATTTGAATTCCACTACCAAGCATTATGAGCAACTTTTGGTTTTCAACATGGTAAATGGTTCATGGTCATATTTCAATACAATTTTTAAACCAAGTCATGACTACATAAGAGAACCTGAATTTTTTGGTCCTTTAATAAAATAAAATTAGTAGATATTGGATCTGCCCAAACCTTGAAACACTGTTTGATAATACAAAATATTTTAACAAACATGGAACAGAAAAGCCAGCTACTGATTTATCTTGGTAATTTGACAGGTATGGTCTTCTGAAACCTTGCTCAGGATGTGTCACAACACATAAATATCTGCAAATTTCTGTAATGTTTTCCAACACATATAGTAAGACATTGTTTCATGTGTTGTTGAAAGATTTTGTACTACCAATCCACAAACATGTGCCAGTGTCCTTGGCAATGTTTGTCAGCATTTACACAAAAACACACAAACCTAATTGAATAAACTAGTGATGAGTCAATGAAATGTCATGTTGCTAATACTGTGAGTAGCTTCACAAGTAGCTTCACGAGTAGCTTCACGAGTAGTACCAAATCCAGTGACCAACACATTCAACTCTTTTGCTTTATCAAACTATCACAATTGTATCTTCATTAGCATGGCATGGAACACAAGGATTCAAGCACTCTATGTTGAGTATAATCTCACAGAAAGCAATAAGTGCTACTAAGTACACCAGTATAAGCAATATATGTATCAATAAGATTTTATCATTGCACATTGAAACAATTGTTTCATTAATATTATATTGTCAATTATAATCATGTTTTCAAAGTACATGTGCCATATTTGTGCCATTAGTTAATTGTTGTACTATAAACTTTGACAAGTGCCATACAGCTTTTCTTATTAGAGTTCCAATAGCTGTCAGCAGTTACAAAAACCTGCAAGATGCATCAGTTAGTAAATGTAACTTTGGTTTTGAATATTTCTCTTAACATGTGGTTAAGTAAAAAGTTTGTTTTGTTTAATGATGCCACTGGAGCACATTGATTTTTATCTTATAATCGACTATTGGACATCATACATATCATGTGGTTAAGCTGATCAGGAAACTGGACTCCAGGGAATGTTTTTAATGAAAATTGGGGATGGAATTATTTTAGGATGTGCTGATGATAAGGGCCATGTTTGCCTTTCACAAGCATCTGATGTCATCACTATTGTTGCAGTAGTGATGATACCAGTTATTCTCATAATTTTTCGCAAGTCTTATGGACTTGATAAAAGATACCATTTTCATCACAATAACAGTCATTTCATTCAGATTAATATGAATAGTTGGCCCAAAACTGTAAGAACAGTTAAAATTTAAGAATGGGACTAGTGTAAAAACTCTTGTTGTTCTCTTAAGAAACATTCTACAAGATTTTGCTGGCAGCTAAGGTCATACAAATATGAGATGTTGATGGCAGCTGTGTGGTAAATTGTGAAATTCTGATCAGTTAGGATTAATAGAAGTGATTGGTTTTGTAAGTCACAGTCTAAACATGAAGAATCTAAACTGAGGTTATACTCGTAATCACCAACATTACTATCAAGAGTCATAGAACACCAAGGCAAGGTTCTTATGCACACAACCATCGAATGAATCCTTTGTCCAGAAAGACGACGTGTCACTCCGAGGCAGTCAGCAGTTTATGCACACAACAGGCCACTAGCCAGAAGATTCAAAACACATAGTAAGGGAGATCCTACTGGAAATTAACTCTTTTAAAAACAGATTCAAAACACATAGTAAGGGAGATCCTACTGGAAATTAACTCTTTTACAAAACAGATTCAAAACACATTGTAACGGAGAAACGGAGATCCTACAGGAAATTAACTCTTTTAGAAGTTTTACAAAACAGATTCAAAATACATAGTAAGGGAGATCCTACTGGAAATTAACTCTTTTACGAGATTCTAAACACATTGTAACAGAGATCCTACTGGAAATTCACTTTTACGAGATTCTAAACACACTGTAAGATCCTACTGGAAATTAATTCTTTTACGAGATTCTAAACACACTGTAAGATCCTACTGGAAATTAATTCTTTTACAAGACAGATTCTAAACACACTGTAAGAGAGATCCTACTGGAAATTAACTCTTTTACAAAACAAGAACAAAAAAACATTTGTGGAACTCATAACCCATAATTACCCGTTTTGCCTGGGTGGTTTTAGTTTTTCACTTCATTTGATTGGTGAACTTCAATGGTCTAACATGAGTCAAGTCATCTCAAAACCAAGGATTTTTCAAAACGGTGCAAGCAAATGAAGTGAAAATGAGCAAAATTGTTTCTAGAATAGAGTAGGCACACCATATAACAAGATATATTCAAACATTTTTATGTTCAAATATATTTATGTAAATACTTTATTTTTGAAGGAATGTATAATATAGCTATAAACAATATAGTATGAATATATACATAGATATTTTAATATATATTAGATATTAATACATAGACATTACAGTAAGTAGATGTTGCTGAATGTTAGCACACTCCCTGACGTTTGGCTAACTACCAAGTAATGTGCTAACAGTCGTAAATGCATAAAAGATTTAAAAAGTAATTGAATATATGTAGCCACATAGCTGGAAGACAGTGTGTACGCTCCACGGTGAAGAATAAATCTTCTTCAGTGTCGTGTACACACAATGTAGATAAAACCAGTTTGAAGCACCATTAAGAATGAGTTTTTCAGAAGGCTGAGCTCGCAGAGTGAGTGCAGCGAATACCAAGCATTGAGAAGAACCAACTCAGTGTGGTTACGTTGCATAAACAGATAACGTCCAAGTCACGATTATGACTTGGTAATGTCTCTCACTTTGGAATATATAGTATTTACATATTTGGTTTCTATTTTATTGTTGTTAAAACATCACTATACTTCTATTTAAAATATTTAAAACATTTTGACTAATATCAATTAAAAAAATATTACAATTTAATATTTCTATATGACACAATGTCATGTTGTGTTCTACATAACCAAAATATATTTTCAATTTGTTCGGTCAAGCCAAAATATTATATTTTGTTAGTAATAAAATAATTAAAATAATCTTTTCAAGGTTATGTTTTAAGCCATGATCAGGTGTAATTTGGCATATAAAAAGATAGTTTTAATATGATAATAATAGTTTTCTTGACATTCCTAATTGAAAAGACTGAGTGGCATTTTAAATGCAGTTTGGTGGATTCACCTATACTGTGTTATCAATAACAGTGCTATCTGCATTCAAACTGATGCAGTCACCAACAATGAAGCTAAAATATTGATAGATTTATCAATAAATATGGAATGCTTATAAGCAAATACCTTCATCTGGCAGATACTCCTATGTACAAGAAAGGCCATTAATAAGATATTTTTGGTTGTTTTAAACATTTTGGTGGATTTACCTAGACATGAATAACCTTTCACAGGCACACTTTCTATATCATAGTTGCATCAATACAATTGTTAATGCCTTCTGTAGGCAAACCTGGTAATTTTTAAATGTCTTCAATATGCAGAAGGCTTAATGAATTTTCATACCCAAATAAGCTTTTACAAGCAATAACCCTTGATCTTATAATGGAAAGTAAATAGGCGAATTCATGTGTAAACCTAGAAAGCATTTGGTTGATGTATTAACAGACTTTGAGCATGTTTTATAGGCAACCTACTGGTAGAGATAGCCTGACTATGGAAGGCGTTTCTGAGAGGGATAGAGAAGGCAAGTTAGAACTGGCTAGTGACCTAGTCATGACTGCTTTCTTTGCTCCATGCCTGCTGCAATGTAGGAAAATAAGCACAGAACTGCATAGCAAATCTGGTCAGCCTGAAAGAGAAACAAACACAAAGTAAGAACATAGTCAACTCATTTATATTAAATACAACAAAAATTAGGGTCATTCACAATGGACATTTTAATGATTTATTTAATTTTGTATGCTTGTGTTGTAGTTGCCAGTAGAACACTATTCTAACTTAACAAAAGACTCCCAGGAACCTGTGATATTGCCTGCACAATAAAAAATACTATTATTTAAAAAAAAAAAGTTATTTTATTGTACATGTATATATAATTTTATTAATGATTGACAATTTAAATATATTTCAGACACATCACCCCCTGTCTTGGACTATAGAGATATTACAGCTTGTGCTGAATACATAAACAAAGGTACACTGCTATGTTGAGTATGATGTATATAAGTATTTAACTCATTGTTGTATTCTAAATGTAATAAAACATAACCATGGAATCTGTAAAATTGAAATAAAATCTAGATTATCCACTCCCAACCCCAAAATAAACGTCTACACCACAAAATGTAAAATTATCAACAAATTAAGTTGAAGCTTGATGCTGAAGCAAGTGATAGTCAAATTATAAAGCAATGGTTTTAATGAGGATGGTGGTAAAAAATTAGGTTTTCAAATATATAATCATGAAATATTAACCAAGGTTTGTAATGTGGGAGTTGTCAACAACAAAATGTTATGCTGTACAATGCTAGGATATAATGCTGAAGGTCAAATGAAAGGAAACCAGCCTGGTAAATGTTGACAACAGCACAAAACAACAAAGCTTAATTAGAAAAACACATTGACATATATCAAAATCTTCTCACTGACAATATATAAACTGTGATTACATCACCACCCACCTCGTGTGTGGCTATGTTCATACTTGGTAATGAATATGTCTACAGATAATTCTCTAGTTCTATAGTTTAAACAAATCTCAAAACTAAATAATCTATGTTCATACTTGGTAATGAATATATCTATGTAATTCTCTAGTTCTATAGTTTCTCATAAACAAATCTAACAACTCAATTCATTACCAAGTTTGTTCATGCATTAGCAAAAATACCACAAGAATATTGTCAAAATTTTGTTTGCATCAAGGAAATATTTAAAATAATTATTTTAACTCCCCATCCCTATTTTCTATTTTGAAAAAAACATTAAATTAGTTTTAAATCCTAATAAATGTAAAAAAAAAAATTGGCTCCCCATTAAACACAAAAATGTTTTTAAATTCACAGATTCCGTGGTCATTGCTTGTGGATATTTACTTCACAAACGCAAAATCTGTTACTACATCCTACTCCTAGGGGATGATCAAAACTTGTTTAGTTTAGCTATTGAGAAGATGTATTTAAAAGTCTTCAAATCCTTAAATAACCAACTAGACTATGCTTAGCTATAATTCAATTTAATATGATTATCTTATTACAACTGTAAACAAATTAATTTATTATTTTAACTAATAACATGTAACTCATTTGTTAGTATAAATGTTTAAGAACAAGCATATTTAGCAACAAGGAACAAAATAAACTAGTTTTTTGTTGTTTTATTACATTGTTTGTGTGGTTTTGATGAGGTTAACATTTGTATAATAATAATAATTTACTGCACATTATATTATTATATTATTAGTAAAAACTTCAGTGTAAATTATTGCAATAAATTCTATGTGAATTTGTTAGTTAATGTCTATATTAGTGGGACAATCCCATTATTCTAATGGTTTTAGGTGAATTTGTTAAAAAGTTGGTGTTAATAATTTAATTTGTGGGACATCCCATTCTAACATGTTTTATTAGTTTTATGTCCATTCCATTTATAATCTATAAAAAAAAAAAATTAAGTAATGACCCAGTCAATATTAGTAGTCTAAAGATGTTTTTGATGAACCATGATGAAACATCATGAAACAACTTCAGTACCCGAATAGGGTCTTGTTTAAAAATAGCATGAAATAATCACCCATCTTACAGCATTGAATGCTGAGCACTTAATAGTTAACAAACTGAAAGAACGTAACATTTTAAAAGTTAACTGGAACATTAAAGTGAAACCGTGACATGACATGAGTTACAAGAACAAAGACAAACGAGCACAATGTAATGGGAACATGTCTACCATTCATCAACTATGTCTCTTACTAAACTGACTACTGGAAGGTTTAAACGGTTATCAATGCAGCAAACTGAACAAACGTAGATCTGAAAGAGAAGTACACGCACACCATCATGTCAGCTAGTTCATGATAATGTGCAGAAGTCATGCGAAGCTATTCAAAGCAGGTGCTTGTTACGTAGAAGTGTGAATTGTTTCTTATTCGATTGTCAAAGTCATAGCATTTTCATAAATGCTCAAAAATAGCAAATATTGGCTACTCTAAATATTTAGTCTTTTATATTGCCATGTTATACAACTTATTTAGCATCTTTGTCATAACTATTTGGCATACCTGTATATAATAATATACATATACATGTATAAGGAGAATCACAAGTGCCATTTAATCTAATTTCATTGTGTAGACGACAAAACATGAAAAAAGATTTGGGATGAAAGTGAAAATGACATCAAAATGTGTTTTGACAGTAGATTTGTGGTCCCGTTTTAAAGCACAAATACAAATATACATAATTCTTATTATTTACACAGTCAAGTGCTAATGCATAATGGAAAACCAAACAGTAAATTATGTACATTTAATTTTAGATATATAGTGTGGTTAAATATTATCACGAGTGCGGATAGAAAAAAGAATTGTGATACACTTATTACAAACATAGGCAAGTGAAAACAATTGAATGTGTGTAAAACAGAAAGCAATTCACACTCTACATATAAGTGAATAATGTTGAAGCAATCAGGGCTGAAGCTGATGCAAAGTATGTAAGTCATGCTGTGGTTCATGAGATATTAGTTCAAAATGAGATGCAAGCTAAACTGAAAATGTTAGGACAAATGCATACTGTTTCCATTTTCGTCAGGTTTTTTTCTCATGTTTCCTAGTTTTGCCCATCGGACGGTAATTATTCGGTGAAGCATAAGAGCCGCCTCGTTGTTCTAGCAAAATAAGTTGCAACCAAAACATTTAGCCAAAAATACAATAGTCCTCCCTTTAATATTGCATACAGAAAACTACATACAGAGAATGACTGGGTTTTTAATCGTCTCAGCCATCAGCAAATATAAAAGATTTAATCATTAAAATAGTTTTTTTTAAAACATTACAATTAAAGATGAAAAAAAGAACAAAATATCAAATATTATCTTATTTATGCAATTAAAAGAATGATGATAAAGTTTAGAATATTTATTTTTTCAATTTTATGAATTATTATCAACAATTATGGTAACCGTTCACATAAATGGTGGACACAGCCTGTATAGTATATTTGCACAAAGGTTAAAAATAAAATAAATTATTTAAGACACCATTAGTGATTAGTGGTGTATTTTTAATCTCTGTATCAACTTCAACCCAGAGTGAGTGCTCCACAAGGCTTAGTGGGAAGGTGTACACCTGTACCAACACGTCATCTATAACTCGTTTAACGAAGGTTATGGTTTGTGCTATCCTGTCAGTTGTAAAATGCATATCAAAGATCTTCTTGCTGTTTATTGAAGTCATGGACGCAGAGAATGGCTTAAACCATAGGTGTCTGCTATAACAGCCTGGCTCTGAATGTAGACGTTAACCAACATGAGCTGTTTATTGATACAATAAGAATAGCCACACAAGTGTGGTGGAGTGGGTTTCCACTTATTTACATACATTTCACCCACAGCATGCACAGTTGAACAGTTTTATGATGTAATCATGTTAACCTACCCCCTTGAGACAGTTTCAACTGCTCTGACTAGCTAGGAACATTATCATAACAATTATACAACCCACCCTACCCTGTTCGTTATTAGTGTATCATATGGGAAGACAGGGAGGGAAACAGAAATACAACCAAACTCAACTAAAAGTCACCATGCTGAACAAACTTAAAAAATACCAAACTTGAATAATGGTAAAAATATGGCAAGGTGAATAATAAAGAGAAATAATAATGTGTCGGAACAATGGTTTCTGTGATAAACAAAAGAAAAAAGTATTTGTAAAGAAAGAAAATAATATAACTTCAAATTATTATATTGTAATGAAATGGCTAATTATAGACCTGCTTAAAAAAAGTGTAAACTGGAAAGTTTTTAGTTTTTTTTAAAGTTCTAAACATGAACTTAATAAATATTCAGTATCATTAAGAGTTCTCAGAAATTAAAAGTTGCACAAAATCACTTAAAAGGTTACTGAAAACCTCATTTCACTTTGAATTATTCATTGCAAAATATGTTAGGTGAACAATAACTATTCAACAAAATTTAAATTTAAATGTGTGAACAAAAACAGGTTACATAAAACCAGTTTTGCAAGAGTAATGGTAAAATGAAACACTAATTAGCGTAATTTTTATCATTCACTAAGAATTAAAACATATTGCCAAGACTCAACCTTAACTGCACTTCTGGAATTTATTCTTTTAATTATATAATTCAGATCAGTGCACAACACATGTTTTAGAAAGTGTATCACAAATGTATACCATACAGAACTTTTACCAGTAAACTAGCAACCATTTCACTAACAAAAAACAATTTTCAGTTTCGCATTTTGCAATGCAATACTACTTATTTCACATTCTGCAAATTTAGTCCAAAAAAATGAATAATTACACCTAAGCAAATATATACTGAGCCACCATTTATGTAAACAATTAAAACAATTTGGTATTCAACCACCACTATATAAAATTAAAAGATAAAAAATATTAGAAATGACAGTTTTTAGTACGTAAACATGCCAAGACACAAAACCCATTCAAGATATGGTAGCAAGAGAAACATGTCACTTATGACAAACTACGAGGGGTGAATAACAGAAGTTCCTACCACTCGATACACAGCCCTCAACCTACGTCACAAGAAGTGATTTCATGAACCAGCTTTCAACAAACTGTGAATATTTGTTTAATAGGTCACTATTTTAAAAGTATTTACAGTCAACTCTGTCTAAACCGGATCCTTATGGGACCAGAAAAATATGCTGGATTAGACAGTTTTTCTAGTGTTATAAGTCAATTTGGGACCAAAAAATAAATCCTGTTTTGACAGTTTTCTGGATTAGACAGATGCCGGTTTGGACAGAGTACACTGTATACTAATAGCTACATTATTACATTTTTTATTTTCAACTACATAGACATATCATAGAAGTATTACAAATGGCCGACCAATATGTTTACGTCAATTTTTAGCACGAATCACTTTTCGCCATTTTTATTCCATGATCTCACAAAATATACATCTACGCCAATTAGAACCTCATAACCTGGATGTGACAAAATGTCTTATGTCAGTTGTTTGTAGCATTGAAACTAAAATGATGTGTGATTTGTAAATGATAACAGATTTTTTTTTATTATGTTAAATATGTCTTTTCAATGACATTCTAACTCTAATTCCTGTGAATTTCAAGGACATTTTCAGGATTTTTTGTGTCTTAAAAGTTATGACTCGTATATCTGGCAGGTCAAAATTGGAGCCAATGTTGAAATGAATTTTATTTCATTTAATCTGATATAAATTTTAAAGACATTCATTCATATTGCAGAGCTTGAATTTAAGAGTTTGCAACCTACAGCAATATTTAAATTTATTTCCCATTTGTGAAAGACTTACTGATGGCAATTTTGATTCAAACTTAACTTATGCAACAGATAAACAACAGAAGAGTTATTTTGCCAATGGATAAAAATGCCACTGGTAAAGCACCTCACCTACGACAATTTATATAAAACCAGTAGGAATCGCCGGCCAGGCCTCCATTAAATTCAAACCCTGTATTGCTAGAGTTCCCTGAAATCAAATATATTCAAGGTAGCTTACAAACCCTTTTAAAACTTAAAGGCACACAAATAATACAATATTCGCTACTATATTTATGTCATCTTTTATAGTAAACTATATCAAATGTAAGTTATACCGTACATGATAAATTCTGTACTCTTTTAATTTTAACCAGTGGTCCACAATTAGTTCATCAAAGGTCATGGTATGTGCTGTCCTGTCTGTGGGAAAGTGCATATAAAAGACCCCTTGCTATTTATTGAAAAGAGTAGCTAGCCTATTTTGAGGAAGTGACTTTCTCTAAAACAAACTGTGTCAGAATGTTTATGTGTTTGACATCCAATGTGCCCTACTGGCATCGTTAAATAAAACAAGTTTCTTTTCAATAACAGATGATTAAAAAAACAATCAATGTGCTCTACTGGCATCGTTAAATAAAACAAAAGTTTCTTTTCAATAACAGATGATTAAAAAACAATCAATGTGCTCTACTGGCATCGTTAAATAAAACAAAAGTTTACTTTTCAATAACAGATGATTAAAAAACAATCAATGTGCTCTAGTGGTGTCGTTAAATAAAACAAAAGTTTACTTTTCAATAACAGATGATTAAAAAACAATCAATGTGCTCTAGTGGCATCGTTAAATAAAACAAAAGTTTACTTTTATAACAGATGATTAAAAAACAATCAATGTGCTCTAGTGGTGTCGTTAAATAAAACAAAAGTTTACTTTTATAACAGATGATTAAAAAACAATCAATGTGCTCTAGTGGTGTCGTTAAA
>JAUTWP010052309.1:0-12838 GCA_033042655.1 Cyathermia naticoides
GACGTCCAATAACCGATGATAAGATAAAAATCAATGTGTTCCAGTGGCGTCGTTAAACAAAACAAACTTTACTTTCTTATTGAAAAGAGTAGCCTATGTGACAGCAGCAGGTTTCCTCTAAAGAAATGTCTAAAAAATTCCCAAATGTATGACGTCCAATAGCCACTGATAAGATAAAAATCAATATGCTCCAGTGACGTCGTTAAATAAAACAAACTTTACTCTTTTGTCTTAGATCAGGTTTTTGATAAGATAATGCATAACTTGTCTGCTTTCATACAAACCATAATGTTAATATTTACTGCATACTGTTTTATTAAATATGACCTGTAACTAGTGCAAGATATTTGATGACCCTAAAATTACAGTGTTCTCTCTCGTATGTAAAACCTATTAATTTAGAACCATGTAATTCATCGGTCGTGAATTATTGAGTTTTTCCAACATAAACTGAACTATAATTTCTTAGTTATAATACTAATTTCTTCTATAGATCATGTTACAAACACTAGATGCTGACATCTTTTAATGAGTTTTATTAGAAAAAGCAGATGGTTTAAACAGTTTGCTATAATGCTATTAAATAAATATTCATTTCCTTAGATACAGTAGAAAATACTGGATTGGCAGAGATGGTTTGAACTTTCAGCATTTGAGAATCATAATGGATAAATTTAATACACTGTAGTAATATTTGAGAATCAAAATGGTTAAAAAAAAATTAACTGTTCCAACCATTGGTCCAGAAGTGGTTCATCAAAGGCCATGGTATGTGCTATCTTATCTTTTAGAAAGTACATATAAAAGACCCTTTACTGCTTATTGGAAAGAGTAACCTATGTGGCAGCAGAGAATTTTCCTTTTTAAAAAATGTTTAAATCATAGTAAATGACTGTATGTTTGATGTTCAGTAATCGAAGATTAAAAAAACAATCAATTTGTTTGGTTAGTGGTGTTGTTAGATATAAAAAAAAACTTTACTTTTAATCAATTAGAACTTATATATATCTTGGTAACAGATGTAATTTTTCCTAGGGCTCCACATTTTCATGATGTTTCTGTATGTGTGCAGTGTTTTTTTTGTTCTATTGTGTTGTAAATGTAGTAATTAATATGGAAATGGTAACAGATGCAGTCATGAACTGTGCATGTCACTGTGTTGTATTACTTTATTAAGTCTGTTATGTACAGCGTATGATAATCATGCAATATTGTTAGGGATTTTATAGTAATATGTATGGAAATGAACAGTCATGTAATATTCTCTGGTAACTTTTACCCATGATTTGTTACATATGGTTCTTTACTCAGTTCAGACTTCACAAAGAATGTCATTTTAAAATAAGTGTATGTGGATACATATATTGATGTTACACACATACATACACACACACACACACACACACACACACATACACATGTGTGTGCACACACAAGTATTGTTGGTGGGTGACGAAAAGGTCGTAAGTGGACTTTTTGTAATTTCTTTATTCAGTGGACTGCATTCTAAAGTAATAAAATATCATACATCTTTGCCATTTAGAACTGCATAATACTGTGAAACGGGTTTTATTTATGGGAGTGTAATTTTCGCATTTTTAATTCAACCGCGAAAATTACAATGATGCAAATAATACTAACAAAATCCATGAAAAAAACATTAAAAAACACAAGGATAACGATGCAGCACTTATAGGCTGAGCCGTTCAGAAAGAGTTGGATATGCCAAAGTATAATTTAGTATACTTTATTTTATTGTTTTATTTCTATTCATCGCAGTCCTGGAAATTAACAATGGCAATCAGGAGTGCTGCCACTGTAAAAAGCTGTTACAAAACTTATTCGCATTGGCATTTTTATCATTGTTGAGTATTTACTTTGTTGATGTTCCTACAAAATTTCTGTCACAAGATGATCCAAATTTCAAGGATTGGGGGAGCGGGATGTAGTTCTGTAGGTAGCGTGCCTGCCTTTGAAGCGTTCTGTCGTGGGATCGATCCTTCTAAGTGGAATCAGATGCAGTTTGGGCTATTTTCCATTCCAACCAGTGTTCCACAAAGGTTGTGGTATGTGCTGTCCTGTCTATGAGAAAGCGCATATAAAAGATCCTTTGCTGCTTACCAAAAAGAGTAGCCTGTATGGCAGAAGCGGGTTTCCTCTAAAATAAATGTGTCAAAATTACCATATGAATAATGTCCAATAGCTGCTGATAAGATAAAATCAATTTGCTCGAGTGGCGTCGTTAAATAAAACAAACTTTACTTTCAAGGACTGGGTAACCGATTTAGCCATGCATGGTTTCCTGAATGACCACTCCAGTTGTTACTGTCTGTGCCACTATGAGATATATTCACCAGATAAGACAAAGCGACAGCTGCATTGCCAGGCCGTTACTTCACACTGGTTTCATTAATTTATTATTGATTTTCACTACTAAAAAAAACCTGCTAGCAATTATTTATAATTATATGTAGTAAATGAGACTAAATTAAGTTAAAGAAGTCTTGATTTATCAACAGTAAGATTAATTTAGGGTATGCATTTTATATGGGAGCGGGATATAGCTCAGTCGGTAGCGTGCCCGCCTTTGAAGCATTCGGTCATCGGATCGATCCTTCTCAGTGGATCCATCTGCAGTTTTCTATTCCAACCAGGTTGTGCTATGTGCTGTCCTGTTTGTGGGAAAATGCATATAAAACTTAAAAGATCTCTTGCTGCTTATTGAAAAGATTAGCCTTAGATGTGGCGGCAGCGGGTTTCCTTTAAACGAAATGTGTCAAAAATAACCATATGAATGATGTCCAATAGCTGCTGATAAGAAAAAATCAATGTGGCCATGTTTTTGTTTTGATCATAATTATTATGTAAACAAGAATTTTGTTATGTGTATGTAAAATTTATTTTTATTTTACTTTATCAGACAATTTGGGGATGGTCACAATCCCCATTCGCCTTTTTCATTTGACCCCAAATTCATTTTAAAAGTTTTCCAATTTTAAACTTTTATCAATGTTTCTCCAATTTTATGAAAAAGAGACCCTGGGTTGGAGTCGTTACTGAGATTTAAAATCCCATGCCTCGACTGAGATTCGATCACAGTACCTAAGTCCGATAGCTTAACCACTGGGCCATGGAGGCCAGTATATAAATGAGAATGTAACGTCAATGCGGTGGATGGATACAACCATAAAGTAAAACTGTACCCAGGAGAGGCGTCTGCTATAACAGCCTGGATCTGAACATAGACCTTAAACATCCTATCCTATCAAATTATAGCCATCGTTTTTTTTAACTTGTTCAGACTCTGACTGTAGTCAACATGTCAAAAATGATATATCAATATGAAATATCCACTCAGATTACTGTTGTCAGATTTGTGTTGTCAGATTTCTGTTTAGGATGTAAATTAATTAATGAGAATCTGATATCAAATGAATGCTCACACCGGGCTTGCGAGTGTGTATGGTAATGAGATTATTGTTGCATTATAAACACATCATTTTTCAGGTGTGGTGCTTCGTATCGACTCAATGCTCGGACTTCTGACATTAAGATCTAGCTCAGCTTTTTGATGAGAAAATCAATATTTTGTGAGGAAAATATTAGTAATCAAACTTACCCACGACTATACCACGTGTTAACAACTGTCTCGGTGGTTATTAAAAATATTTGTTTTTGTGTGTAATGTACTTTTATACAGTTGATGTTTTTGGTTACTACAAGGATATCACAAATTAGTCGCAATTTAGTAAATTTATACATACCTGTTAAAGTTTATTAACACTAATTGTTTAATCATCTGCTAATGTGCTATTGGACGTCAAACATATGGTAATTCTGATACAAATTCAGGTGGAAGCCGAATTTGTTTTCCATTGGTTATATTTATTTTCGTGCTTACATCCAATTAAGGTTCAAGCATGCTGTCATTGGCACACAGCAAGGGATCTTTTATATGCACTTTCCCATAGACAGGACATCACATACAACAGCCTTTGTTGAACCAGTAGTGGAGCACTGGTTGGAATGAAAAATAGCCCAGACTACAGATGGGTCCACTGAGAAGGATCGATCCGATGCCGACCACTTCAAAGGTGGGCACACTACTGACTGAGCTACATCCCACTCCTTTACTTAGGACCAATGAATTATGCCGGTTTAGACACAGTGCCAGTATAGATAGCCCAGTGGGTCATCCAAGAGGAATCGATCTGATGATCCATCACACCTCAGATGACCACAGTAAATTTGATCAAAACATTTAGGGAAAATAATCTCATTTTGAACCAGACATAATACATGTTTATTGGTGTACAACACATGTGTGCTGACTGTGTTTTCAACATTTGTAGATAAAACGACTGGGCTGAAAGTAGTGCTGAGATAAACCAAGGTCAAATGCTTTTTATCTCGGTTGTTTGTGCAGAGCTTGTTGAAAGAAAAATACTGGATGTTGAATTTGGATTGTGTGTCAGTCTCTCCTGTATTGATCTTCACTCAATACAATCAATGGATTTATTTCTATTTCAGTATCTTACTACATCACAGTGCAGCTCAGCTTTATGGCAGACTCCAATAAACTATATATTTATAGAGTTAAATCCATATAGGAATTTTTCAATTTCTTTCCTTTTTTTTTTTTTTTGAGTTGTTTACCAGTATTAACTGAGAATAATGAATGTTACATTCAGTTAATCCCACTTAATTCATGGATTAATCTAGCTTTAAAAATTAGGTTCCCTTTTTCATAAAATTTGGACAAAATTATCATTAAAATTGGGAAATTTTTCTAATGAATTTGGTGTCAAATGAAAGCATTTTATAATTAAGGGGAATAGGGAGTGTGACCCTGCCTCAAATTGTATGCAGTTTAACCCCTGTTTAATTAAATAGTGAATACATAATAATATCATATGTGAATAATATTCTGTAGAACAGAAAATTAAAAAAAAAAATTAAGGTATCGGTGTGGAAAAAAAGCCTAATCCTAATATTGTTAGGATTCTGAAAACATTGACATTTGTGGATCATCTGTTATAAAATTATGTTTATTTTTACCACTGGTTGCATTAATTACAATTTAATACTAGTGTGTGATTTTAAAAATTGTACATGTATATTGTTATTAGTGTTTTTTCTATTGATAATATCGCAAATGGGTGAAAGATTCTCAGTGAGTTAAACTAAATATTGACTCACTCATTATTGATAATTAATAGGTCATGAAACAGTGTGTTTTTATCTTTTCTATTTAAAGTTAACAATACATGATGTATTTACAAAAAAATCTGTATCAAATGCTGATATATTTGTGTTATAGATATCCAGGTACATTATCTACATGTATTTTACCTATGAAATATCTTGATGGATGAATAATGTAAATTTTCTGTTTTTTCTTTCAGTCCTCCGGAGTCACCAAACCCAGCCTCTATCATGCTCTTATTGTTATTTTCCTCGAGTTTTTCGCCTGGGGCTTAGTGACTCAACCAATTATTTCAGTAAGTGGATACCAAATGTTATTAGAAAAATGCTGCTCCAATTTTATTTACCTTTTGTTATAATTGGCTTTTATAATTCTTTAATGCAAAATCTTATAACTAGACATTAAACACCTCGTTTATTACAACATAAAACCAAATGTACAGTAATAAAACCTGATTTATTAGTGTATTTTCTATACATATTCAATGACTTTCTTTTCCATGGTCATATCAGTTATAATACTTGTGTGTTTATTAACACCATACATGATACAGTCAATTAGCACATGGCTTACTGGTATTACAAGACTAAACTGTGATGTGTGTCACAGCTCAAGTAAAAGTGTTTTATTTTCAACGATTGTTGCGGATATCCTCAATTAATACCATTTGTTCACCGATTTTTTAATGATTTTTAATTTTTTTAATTTATTTGATCCACAATTCTTCTAATTTGTATTCATAATAATCATGTCCTGCATTTCATCTAAGACATGTTTGATGGCATTCAGGATGCCATGGGGTCATGACCCACTATCCTCTAAATTGGGTATATCTTTCCAAAGCTGATTAGCAAATAGATTTATAAAACATAAATATATTTTTAAAATTAGAACCTACACGCACAAAATATTAAATAATGGCCATTGGGTTGGGCTGTTGGATGTGTTGTGCACCCAAAAAATTATTAAATTATTATACATAATAATATGTATATTTAATAATAGCTTGTGAATATTTCTTCAGTTACTTTATATGTATTTTATTTCAAATGTACGTTGTGTCCGGTACATGTAGGTAATGGCCAAGAAACAGTTTTTTTTAAAGTTTTTTTAATTAGATTTTTTTATTACAATGACTTAAAAGTGGGGGTTTTAGTTGTGCAATGAACTATAATTCATTATTTATGTAACTATGTTTTAATAATGCATTGCTTATCTTTATAGGTATTAAATGACACATTTCCACATCATACCTTTTTGATGAATGGACTCATTCAAGGAGTGAAGGTATGTTTGGCTCCTTAAAGGGACTAGAACCATATTTTCAGGTATTAAATGATGTGTCAAAACACATAAAATAAATCTTAGTTGGCTACATCGGTTATTCACTTACCAATCTGGAAATTTGAAGTATGCTAATAGAGAAAAGTTTGCTTAAGCAAATATTTATTTTTTAAATTTTATTTTATTAAGAAAATCTTTGGTTTACCTGTACTTTGAATTTGAAGAAAGTTAATGATTTTATATATGCTTAACTTTTCATAATAATAATGCTTGAAAGAAATTAAAACAACCGAAAAAATATGTTTCTACTAACTTTAAGGTAAAATAATTAAATTTTTTTATCTGCATCCTAGTAATACTATGTTTGTATGTGACATAAATAGATACAGAGCTTGACGTAGCTCAATCAGTAGAGTGTCTGCCTGTGTGGTGGTCGGTCATCAGATTGATCCTTCTCAGTGAACCCATTTGCAGTTTGGTATATTTTCTGTTCCAACCAGTGGTCCACAATGGGTTTATCAGAGGCTGTGGTGTGTGCTGTTTTGTCTGTGGGAAAGTGCATATAAAAGATTCCTCTTGCATCTTATTGGAAACAGTATGTCAGCAGCGGGTTTCCTCTAAAAAAAAATCATCATCACCAAATGTTTGATGTTCAATAGCCAATGATTAAAAGACAATGTGGTCTATTGGCATCATTAAATAAAACAAAACTTTACATTCAATTGTGTTTTTGTTACTATGACTTAACATCTCCTAAAACATTTCTTTTAGTGTGGTTTGTCATAATCTACATACATGTTTTTATATGTTGATTTTCAGTCATTGGTTTCCCAGTACTATTTTCCATTCCAACCAGTGGCTGTTGTATGTGCTGTCCTGTCTATAGGAAAGTGCATGTAAAAATCCATTGCTGGTTATCGAAAAGAGTAGCCTAGGTGGCAGCAGTTGGTTTCCTCTAAAAGAAATGTGTCAAAGTGACCATATATGTATGATATCCAATAGCCGATGATAAGATAAAAATCAATGTGCTTCAGTGGCGTCGTTAAACAAAACTAACTTTTTTACTTGTTTGTATATATTGATTTTCAGTCATTGGTTTCCCAGTATCTGCATTGATGCTTTTATGGAAGGAGTTTGTTTTGTTTAAGTGCATATCAAGAGAATAATCCTGTATGCTAAACAAAGTTTTCTGGTGCTTACAATCTTGATTAATCAATAACATCAACTACATATACACATGTATATGCAAATGTGACCTTTCACTAGAATTTATGGAGAAATATAACATTTAGGAAAATTCATCTATCACTTAAGTATGCAGAGTGGTGGGCTTTTGAAGATTATAAATCCTAGCAATTCAGAAAATTGCTTCAGCCCCACCCTTGAAACCCCCTCCCCCTCAAAAACAAATATACAAACATTCTGTAGTAAGCTTAACTTTTATTTCTTTTCTTGATATGATTAGATAACTGATTAATTATTGTTAAAACAAACTTAGAAAAGGTGATGAAATATACATGTGATTGAGATGGTGGGATCTAGCTCAATCGGTTAAGCCCTCACCTGAGGTTGTGTCGATGGATCGAACCTCCATGGTTGAACCATTCTCTGATTTTATTTTCACAAATAGTGCTACACAGTTGGACTGAGGCTGTGGTATGTGTTATAAAAGAACTCTTGCTATTAATAGGAACATTTAGCAAGTTCTCTGAAACTGTCAAAATCACCATATATATTTTAATATCCAACAGCTGATGATGAAAAAAACCCAAACATATGCTCTAGTTGATGCATATAGAAGAACCCTTGCAACTAAGAGGAAAATTTAGCAAGTTCTCTGAAACTGTCAAAATTACCATGTATATGTTTTAATATCCAATAGCTGATGATCAAAAAAGTAACCCATAATTATTCTCTATTTGTGTTATTAACTAAAACAAACTTTACTTTTCAGGGCATGCTGTCATTCCTTGCTGCCCCTCTGATTGGAGCACTGTCTGATGTGTGGGGACGCAAACCCTTTCTTGTTTTAACAGTTACATTCACGTGTGCTCCACTTCCTCTGATGAGGCTAAGTCCATGGTCAGTATCACTTTTAATTACATTACCATGTTTTGAATGCGTTTTGGAAAGTTATGGAAATTTGAATTTCTTATTTCAAGGACCTGGAAAGTTTTGGTGATGTTTTTTATTTTTTACCTTTGGTATGGAAAAGTCTGTGGGATATATTTAATAATAGCATGATACATGCTTTTTGTCACTTTAATGTTTTTATTTTATTTTTTAGGTGGTATTTTGCGATGATATCTATATCCGGTGTGTTTGCTGTCACGTTCAGTGTGGTGTTTGCATATGTAGCTGATATTACAACAGAAGAGGATCGTAGTGCCGCATATGGCTTAGTGAGTGACTAAATAGTTTTCTGGTCTTAAAGTCAAACCGGTATATTAAAAAATAAAAATTTGAAGTAATTATATACCTGTAATAAGCAGCCACATGTCTTCAAAGGTCACCTTTATTTTCTCCAGTCAGCTAATTCAGTACAATATAATTGTGTTAAGTAGCCACCTGTCTTCAAAGGTCACCTTTATTTTCTTTTAAAATCAGCTAATTTAGTATAATATAACTTGTATTAAGCAGCCACCTGTCTTTAAGAAGCCACTTTTTGTTACTCCCTTAACTGCTTAAGACAGGTTGGACTGTATACCTGTTATTTGAAATAATAATAAAAGAAATAGTTTTTGCCAAGTTGTATATTTTTTAATGAAACAGTTTCGGTAAAATTAATTTTGGCAAACTTTTGGGCTAAATGTTTTTCAAGCCCTGGTGTGCACTAGCCATTTGATAACTTGTATTTTAATACCCATGTGAAGATATATATTTTAATTTTCTTTCAGGTTTCAGCTACTTTTGCTGCTAGTCTTGTGACCAGTCCTGCTATTGGTGCCTACCTTCAGACGTACTATAGTGAAAATCTCGTCATCTGGCTGGCATCGTCTATAGCACTGCTGGATATTTTATTTATTATGGTGGCAGTGCCTGAATCTTTGCCGGAGAAACTTCGGCCTGCCAGTTGGGGCTCACAGATCTCATGGGATAAGGCAGACCCCTTTGGGGTAGGATGATTTTTACTATTTCACTGCTTGGGAATTACTTTGTTCTCTCTGCACTTTTTTCAAATTGAGTTTGATGTGTTGCTGTTACTAAATAAGCTTCTTCTTTTTTTTGTCCCACTTCCCGTTCCTTTTTCTCTTTTGAATTCCATCCTGTATCTTTCCCATTCTAGCAGCTCCTATCTTTCAACTCCTTTTGCTGTCCATTTCCACATCCCAGTTCCTGTCTCTCCAACCGCAACAGGTGCTTGTCTCTTGTGGACATTCTGTGCCCGTTAAATGTTTATTGTAGATTTTTCAAAAATTCTGCTCCAAACTATAACATGCTTCAGCATTTGTATAATGTTTGGTTTGATGTAACCTTCCATCCAGTTGCATTCATTCTTCCCTATTTTTCAGTCCGCATCTCCACAAAAACAAATTATTGTTGCATTTTCTATGGATGTCAGTATATTTTATGATATTTGAACCTGATACTAGTATACTAAAAACATGTCTTACTGAATTTTATTGAAGAGTGCTTTAAACATTTTTTATGAAATTATTTAACATATATGTAGTATACAAATTAAAGCTATGTGACATATGCACATTGCCCGAACGACCGTTTCGTTTGCGTAAAGGTCGCCAAAAACTGTCCTTGCGTAACCCATTTCAAGTTTGCATGAATTTTGTTTGTATTGCTGCATTGCCACCTAATATCAATTGAGATTCAAACGTCTAATTACAAACAAACACAAATAAAATATATAATAAATTTAATTATTTTTAGAAAGGGTTATGTAATTTTAATTTGTACAACTCTGCATATGCATAGTAAGTATACGAAGTAAAATTATGTTTGATATCTTGAATTTTTGTAGTATTATATAAAGGTAATTTGTTTTTAATTTCAGGCCCTGCGAAAGATTGGCCAGGACCACTTAATTCTGCTATTGTGTGTTACAGTGTTTTTATCTTACCTCCCAGAGGCAGGAGAATACTCAAGTTTTTTTGTATATCTTAAACTGGTGAGTTAATTAACAATAATAAAAAATGAAATGGTACATCCTTGTTTGGTTACATTTTGTGTATTATCAGTCTTGAGTTTAATTAAGAAAAACATATAAATGAAAAATATACATGTTGGTGTGTATACATTACAGATCAATTTAGCTGTACCAAATTGGCATAGAATTAAGAAAACATTAATGAAAAATATACATATTTGGTGTGTATATGTGACAGATATATTTAGCTGTTTACAAATTTGCATAAAATTCAGAAAACAAATGAAAAATAACAGGTGTATATAACAGATGCATTTAGCTGTAGTTTAACCAAAAAATCTGGAAGTTACTACATAAGCCACAATACAAACATGAGAGAAAATGAATGTGGTTTAATTATGTTTTAATGCATTGTTTTCAGATTGTAAAGTTCAGTGCTGACCAAATAGCTTCATTTATTGCATTGATAGGAGTACTTTCTGTGTTAGCTCAGGTATGTTCTCTTCCCTTGTTTTTGTTTCTGCACATAACTTAAAAAAATGGTTTTGACCTTAAAAAAAGAAGAGTTTAATGTTGATTTGTTAAAATATATGTTTTTAATTGACACCATTTTGAAATCGAATATGGTCCCTTGCCATCCTGATGCAAAAATTATGTCTATCATTATCCATTTGAAAATTATAGTCATTGCTTGTTTTGAATTATAGTCATTGCTTTTCTCTAAACATATTATTCTTACATTCACAATATCTAGCATTGGTGGGCTAAAATTTCATTAATATGTATTGGTGTGGGTAGGTATGATGAATGATCAATTTTCATAAGCCAGACAAACCTATTAATATAAGTCGGAACATTTAATTTTTCTTCATTATTATTTATGATATGAAATGTACTATGTAATAAAAATCTTTTCAGTGGACCCATCTGCAGTTTGGGTTATTTTCTGTTACAATCAGTGGTCCACAACTGGTTCATCAAAGGTCATGGTATGTGCTGTCCTGCTTGTGGGAAAGTGCATATAAAAGATCCCTTACTGTTTATCGAAAAGAGTAGCCTATGTGACGATGATAAGATAAAAATCAATGTGCTCTAGTGGCATCGTTTAATATGTAAAACGTTTGTTTTATTTAACGACGCCACTAGAGCACTGATTTTTATCTTATCAGCTGCTATTGGACGTCATTCATATGGTAATTTTGACACATTTCTTTTAGGAGAATCCCGCTACCGTCACATAGGCTACTCTTTTTGAAAAGCTGCAAGGGATCTTTTATATGCACTTTCCCACAGACAGGACAGCACACACCACAGCCTTTTATGAACCAGTTGTGGAGCACTGTTTGGAATGAAAAATAGCCCAAACTGCAGATGGGTCATCTGAGAAGGATTGATCCTACAACCGACCGCTTCAAAGGCAATTCATTGACATTGTCAGGAAGGTCGGGAGTGGCTAGCCACCCTATTCACCATCCTGGGTCCGCCACTGCTTTTTAATAAATTCATTTATCTTCTCTATCGATGGGTCCACTACCACGCTATTCTCTGTCTATGCCACCACATGTGACAGAAATAATACAGAAAGGACTGTTTCTTTATCAACACCTCAACACCTTTAATTAGGGGCTATTGGGTGAAATTTGTGATTGTAAATTTGCTCAAACCAAGTTTTAAACATTTGGCTGAGCATCTAAATTCCTAGTTTATTATCCGGACATGTGCTAATCTACTAATTTGTAACTTGCAATACAATAGCTCATTCAGGTAAAATTATGTATGCTACTGTAACTAGTACACATGAGTGTAAATTAATGTAGATTAACACGGTTGATTCTGACAGAAAAATGGCACATTACAGGCACCAAACTAAACTGGAATATATATAATCTAAATGGTTAAATATTAACAATATTCCAGATACTGTAGCTTTAAAACCTGGAACCTCTATTATAAATGGTTAAATATTAATAATATTCCAGATATTGTAGCTTTAAAACAAACCTGGAATATCTATTCTAAATGGTTAAATATTAATAGTATTCCAGATATTGTAGCTTTAAAACAAACCTGGAATATCTATTCAAAATGGTTAAATATTAATAATATTCCAGATATTGTAGCTTTAAAACAAACCTGGAACATCTATTCAAAATGGTTAAATATTAATAATATTCCAGATATTGTAGCTTTAAAACAAACCTGGAATATCTATTCAAAATGGTTAAATATTAATAATATTCCAGATA
>JAUTWP010052420.1:0-12833 GCA_033042655.1 Cyathermia naticoides
ATGACGTCCAATAACCGATGATGATAAAAATCAATGTGTTCCAGTGGCGTCGTTAAACAAAACAAACATTACTTTTTTTTCAAGAAGGATATCTATACTGAATACCAAAAGAAACGATACAAAGACTCTGAGAGACTACTGAAGAAAAACCAAAACATCAACATACAACATTACATGTTGAAAATATTTTTTTTGAAGCGTTCGGTCGTCGGATCGATCCTTCACAATGGACCCATCTGCAGTTTGGGCTATTTTCCGTTCCAATCAGTGCTCCATAACTGGTTCATCAAAGGCCGTGGTATGTGCTGTCCTGTATGTGGGAAAGTGCATAAAAATTGCTGTTTATCGAACAGAGTAGACTGTGGCGGCAGCGAGTTTCCTCTAAAAAAATGTGTCAAAATGGCCATATGTACGACGTTCAATAGCCGATGATGAGATACAAATCAATGTGCTCCAGTGGCATTGTTAAACAAAACAAACTTTACGAATCAATCCCACATGTATGTCGCCACTATTTTCATCGCAATTGTCTTTAAGCCATGGTTTTTTGATAAAATGTTTCACGGATTTGTAAAGCAAATTGTCGTCAAGGCAGAAGGAAAAAAAAGACAATAAATGGATTTTTTTTACTCCAAATTGTGACCATAGGGGTGGAAAACGTGTGAGATTTTGTGCCGAACTGTAAGTATCGTCGTAAAAGAAAAAAAAACAGGCACCTTCATTTTTGTTTTCGTCGGGGCTTTTTCAAACACGTCGGCGGATCCGTGAACCATTTTATAAAAAAAAACGTGGCCTTAGCATTTTGATTGTGTCTTTATGTGCACCGAATTGATGTTTGATTTGACAATCTGAGATGTTTATTTCTAAATTGTACTGGAATAACAATAAACCTCAGGATTGTTGGCGCTGAAAAACGATGATGATAATAAAATAAACCAAGAAAATCAGTGAAGCCTAAATCCCCGATCTTTGCTTTTCTCCTTGATTACATAATGAAATATATTCAGAAAACTGGCGAGATGTCTGTATTACAAAAATATTTAAGACTGCCGATGGAAACGCGTTATATAAAAGAAATATGTAAGATTAGGATACACTTGATAATAGACTTCATCGGAGGAAGTTGTGCCATTGTTTTGTCAGTGATTAACTCGACTGGACAACATGATATGAATTAACTAATAAATATATCACACAACAATAGTTAGTGTGTATGCGAGACAATGTTTTTTTGTAAATTATTAAACTTAACTTGTCGGTAAGTAGATTCGCTTTGAGTTTGAGGTTATATCTGCAACCGGAAATAGTGCACGTTGCGTGTTGCATAACCACACAATATGTCGCGATGACAAAATATTCTTTTGATCAATCAATTTAAAAAATCATCTTATTATTTTCTTTTTTTGATATACCGACCTCGCTAAAGTTTTATTTCGCTAATATGTCATTGATGTGGACTTCGCTAACTTTTAAGGTCACTAATATTTTATGATTTACAGTATTCTTTAACATACTTAAATTTTCATAATTCTTTTTGAAGACAATGAAGAACTCATCTCCATGTTCCAAAGTCTTGCTCTGTAAAGACAAAAACCACATTAACACAGACTGTTAAAACAGATGAACATATGTACATACAAATATTGTTACTGCAGTGTTTTTCATAAATACAGGTACATGTAAGAAATATTTCTCAGTCTTGTGTAACCTAGTTTATTATATCAACAGAAACAGGGTTCAAATTTAATAGTGGCACCAACAGCCATTGGCACCAGTGTTGTATAAATTACTCTAGGCGAGGTGCTTCACTGGTGGCTATTATTGGTCACTGGCAGTGTTAAGCCCCATGATGACCATCCACCTTTCACTTGTCACTTCACCGTTTCTTGTTCTGTTATGTTATTTGTTGCAAAAGTTAAGTTTTAACAAATAGGTTAAATAAAAATTGTCATTGGTGAGCCTTTCATCCACTGCCAAAATATTTCCTGTTCAAGCCCTGCATTAATATGTAGGCCTATGTGTTAATATATGACTGCAGGTAGTCTTGTCTGTGGAAAAGTTTTGAATCAGCTGTGTACATGACATCCAATGTGGAATAACCAAGTTCTGTATTACATATCTTATATTTTTAGTTAAATTGTGAAAAGGAAATCATTTCAATATATACAGTAATATTCCATATCCATCGACTGTTTTACAACATGACATATTTTGTGGTTAGGAACGTTTGTGGTAAATATTACCTCCCCTTTGCTGATCTTTACTGACATGTTTAGAAGAGTTCCATTAGTACTGAAAAAGGAAGAAATAAACAGAAAATAATACATGTATTGTTGGGATATGTTTTAGTAAAATATTAAATATTATTCTTGAACATAATGGATAAATTACTGTAATTGTATGTATCCACATGCACAACACTTTATACAATGCGATAAATGTGTTTCAAAAATGTATTCTAAATTAGATTAAAAGAACAAATTCATAATACAATTTATTAGTAACTTACAAAATTGAAAAAAAGATTAGAATTTTTAAACTATCGACTAAGAATATTCCATATTACAGTGATGAATTATGTGACTTGAGGGCCCTGAGCACTGCAATTATTGCCTTTGAGGGCCTGATAATCAGGACGGCACCAAGGCAATTATGAGGACACTTTATGAGCACAGTGGAAAATTTAATTGTTCTTTATGGGGCCCAAAGGCAAAAATCTAAAATGATTTATAAAATCAACTGAGGGACATTTATTTAATTAATTTAAAAAATGATTGGTTCTTTCCTGTTATTACAAAAATGCCACTTTGAATTCTGTGTTGACATTTGGACAGATAGAGCAACAAATTTAGCTAACATAATTAACTGATTGTGATGGCATCCATCGCAAACAAAATGTTGTTGATGGGGTGAAATTGACAGGGTGTTAGGGCAAATGTAAGGGGCATGACAGCAATTGCCATTGTCTAATTCAAACCCTGATAGTATATATGTGTAGTTATATACTTGAATGTAAAGAAAATATTACCTAGTATCATGGAGGCAAACTTTTCCTGAATCATCTCGTTCCAAATAGCAGTGATTGCCAGAAATAAGTTTGTTATCGACCAGCGACAAGTCATTCCCTGAATTACATGACATAAAGAACTTCTTAAGTATTTTAAAATTTTGAAAGGATTACAAATACAATATTAAAATAAAAGTAAAAATATACATGTATTTTATAACATTTATTCTTTAGATAATCCATTTGATATAAAATTATACAGATTACCATTATGGGTCTATGCCTACTTTTCAAATAAAAATCGATATGGATTATTCATAAATGGTCATTGAATGATTTATAAGATCACACACATGTTTACCATGTATAAGTTTTAACATACATAGTTACATACTTATAAAATTATTAATTTTATATTTATTAGGCTACCTTTTGATCTTCCAATAGTAAATTTACACTTGTTCATTGGAATTGGAGGACTTTCTGTTTCTGTCACGCATACTAATTGTCCCCAGATGTCATTAGCAACGATTTCGTCCATTGTCATCTAATGTAAAGATATTTATTCAGTATTTTTTGTAATAAAGAAACCTAAACAAAAACTCAACCAAGCTAGTTAGTTGCTGCGCATGCGCAGTCATCACGCGTTATCTCCCTTTCAGTTCCTGTCTGAATCGTATGATCGAATTTTGTTTCTGTGGCAAAGAAAACAACAAATCAGTCTAAAAGAAACATTGAATAATGGGGAATATTTTTGAAAAGGTTTTCAATGCTTTGTTTGGTAAACAAGACATGAGAATTTTGATGGTAGGTCTTGATGCTGCCGGGAAAACTACCATTTTATATAAACTAAAGCTTGGCGAAATTGTAACCACGATTCCAACCATTGGTTTCAACGTGGAAACGGTTGAATACAAAAACATTAGTTTTACCGTATGGGACGTTGGTGGTCAAGACAAAATTAGACCATTGTGGAGACATTATTTTCAAAATACACAAGGAATTATATTTGTGGTTGACAGTAATGACAAGGAAAGGGTTGGGGAAGCAAGGGAGGAGTTGATGCGAATGCTAAATGAGGATGAACTGCGAGATGGAGTATTATTGGTTTTTGCTAACAAACAGGATCTCCCCAATGCCATGAATGCTGCTGAGATCACAGACAAGCTGGCTCTTCATTCATTACGTAATCGGAACTGGTACATTCAAAGCACCTGTGCTACAAGTGGTGACGGTTTATATGAAGGACTTGATTGGTTGTCGCAACAACTGAAGAACAGAAAATAATTTGATGTTTGCAAGATTCCTTTTGCAGTCTATGACTTAGAAACAATAAGACATTTTTTTCCATGTGTGTGGGAAAAAGTTTTGTATTAAAACTATCTTTTTGCATTGTTGATGTTCTGCAACATTTATTAAACATGCAAAACTAATTATCTTGAAATTTTAAACATACATGTCCCATCATTTCATGCTTTAATTGTGAATGATTATACATAATTGCAATTACATTTTTTGCATCTGCCTGTGCAGAAAAGATTGCTATTGTATGTGTGTGTATATATATGTCATTTATGTGTTCCCAAACATGTTTAAACATGTACATACCTACAAATTACAATGTGTATAGAAAGGTAATGCACATACACACTCTCAAGTCATGTACCTGTACATATGATATTATAAAATCATTTGGCGTTTTGAAATAGTGTATTGATGCTTGTCAGGACAACAATAATACATTCATGAGTAAAAAAAAAGATACATCAGTTGCTAGTGAGATTAATTCACTCAAAAAACATGCATATTAATATTTTTGGCTGTTAAAATGAAAAGTAGCTGGCGCAGGAGTCCCTAGTAAGCAGAGATCCTGCTGGCCACCGGATGAATTTGAAAGTTCTGTGTCACAGTGTGTGTAAATGTAGTTAACTTGTTAATCTGCCAAAAAAGTAATTTTTTTATTTCATTTAAAATACAAATTTGTAGAATTTGTTTTTCATAGAGGCAGCTATTAATAGTATAATTGGTGGTTGTATTAAAATATGCATGTAAGTGATAGTTACTTTTATAAATGTAAAAATCTTGTTGCTGTGTATGTGATAATTGTAACACTAACAGACTAATTGTGTGTGGCTCATTGGTATTCACATATCCAGCAGGCCATTTTTACTTGTAAACATGTACCATGGCATTAAACACATTCTTGGATATTCTGGGGGAAAACAAATCTGCATTTACTTAAATAGCTAATTTTATTAACAGATTGGTGTCCAGTCCAGTATGTTACACAATTTATATGTAACACTTCACTAACATATTAGATGTACAATTGAGTAACTGTTGTTATCCATTAAAATTACATGTGCAAGTGTAATAATGATAAAGTGGGAAATATAATTAAATTCCTTTCTTCTCGTTTTAATGCTTCTCTCACACAGTGGCGAATGGGCTTACGAATGCAATTCGCAATGATCACAAAGTGATCGCCGGACATTCGTAGGTGTTCGTAAGCATTCGCAGTCGTTCATGGGGTGTTGCAAATATCAGGAACATGCTCCTTAAATTTGCCAGAAAGCATATATTCTTATTGTTTTTGCAACATTTTTGTAAGCAATTGCAAAACATTCTTATTGATGGCAAGGCATTTGTAGTGTTTGTAACTATTTGCTAGCATTCATACGAATGCAAACAAAATGTTGCAAATACATTACGAATATCAAATTTTTACATTCGCAAGGATAGTCACCACTGTGTGAGATAAGCATATAATTCTCCTGGCCAATCGTATAATTTAGGGCGAAGTTGCAGCTAATATCAATTTTTTTACATTCGCAAGGATATTCGCCACTGTAAGAGTAGCATAACAAAACATCTAGGCACATTTAATAACAATTAACATCACTATTTACTTTGTTCAAAGAAGTGTATTGTGTCAAGACCTACAGTATATAAGTACAGTGTTACTGTATTAGTAATTTAGATGTTTTCATGTTATTTTTATGTTAGTAATATTTCCATTACTAGTCACTTTTTGTCATTTTCTATTTGTTCCCAAATGTTGGTGGTTGGATCAATCCTTCTCAGTTGACCCTTCTGCAGTCTGAGCTATTTTCTCTTCCAACCAGTGCTCCACAATTGGTTCATCAAGTGCATATATAATTAACATCCCCTGTTGCTTATTGGAAAGAGTAGCCTATGTGGCAGCAGTGGGTTTCCTCTTAAAAGAAATGTATCAAATTGACCATAATGATATGAATGATGTCCAATAGCCGATGATAAGATGAAAATCAATGTGTTCCAGTGGGGTCGTTAAATAAAACAAACTTTATTTCCCCCCAAATGTGTCAGAATAGCCATGTGTCCAATAGCCGATGATAAGATTAAAATGTGCTATAGTGGCATCGTTAAATAAAACAAACTTTACTTTCCCATTTGTTCCCAAAATCTGCTATGGTTACATATTGCATGGTTTTCAGAAAAATAGTATCAAAAAGATCTGTCTCTTGATTATAGACCCGACTCGTTATGACATTTTATATATATATTATATATATAATATATATATCTTGATATCATATTACATTTAAATATCCAGTGATGTCTAGGCCTATTCAAATGATTTTTTTTAAAAACCCATACAAAACATTTTTTCTAATTATTTTAAAAATCTCTGCTTAATTTTTAATAATTTTACAAATATGGAAGGAATCATACTCCCAGTTTTAGCTTTTATTAGAGGACAGAAGCAAAATAGAATATACTTCACGGTAAAATGAATTTCTTTGGAAGATAGAACCATACATATAATAATTATGTTTATACATTTTATGAATGTTGAATAGTTCAGTTGTGAAGTGTTTTAAATGCAAACACAAATATTGTGTTTGTTTCTCAAGTCCACTGATTCACACAAGTATCACTTATAGTTTTCCCTTAAGTAGAAGTGAAATGCATGCCTTTATTATAATGAGATGCATATAATATTATAAGTGGTGAGGAGCAAAATCACTGATGCATCCCAAACACTATTGGTAAAGTTATGACTTCATGTATTGTTTTGATGTTTAAAGAAATTGTAGGTAATTTGTATGTGTACCTACATGTACATACAAGCTGTTTAACAATTTATGGTTTCTGTGGTCTTTACTCTGTGTTGCACATATTTCTAATTATAAGAATCAAACTGTCAGTTCTGTTGTGTGTTGTCACCAAATTAAAAAAAATTGTCAAATAATTGTGTTGTGAATATTGTAATTTAATACTTAATCTAGTTATATGATTGGTTCCCATCACCAACTCAGGATAATTATGTAGTCTTTAAGGAATCATATAAATCCTCACTAGTGAAACAAGTCAGGCTTTGGGCCACATGTTTTCCCAGTTCCATACATTTACCCGTATATGTATGTATTGCCCATATTATTTTATTCTGGCAAAAATCATTGTAATCAGGATTTTTGTTGAAGCCAATTTTCAAATATGTATGGAGTTTGTTATTCTCATGATACCTTGAGTTGTACATACTTTTTTACATAATTCAATTTAATGAGTCACAATTAATATACCTGTTTGAAACATGCTAGTGATGACTGTTTGTGTACAGTCTGTTTTTCTATAACATTATAAAAGGGCATTTTAAAATTCTATTTTTGCTTTATAAATTATAAGTCTTGTTGGCTGATGGAAACTGGACAAACATTTATATGTAGATATGTGAAGCTCTTGTATGTACCCATTAACTTTTATCTATTGCATAAAAGATCAATATGAACAATAGGAGGATTTGGTCTTCGTGCTACATCTTTGGAATTAAAAAAATACTCATTATTACTACACCAGGACTCAAATTTAAGAATTTATAACCTATTGCAATTTTTAATTTTTGTTGCCATGGTTGAGAAACAAATGACAATTTTGATTAACTTTAGCAACAAATAAACATAACAGAAGTACCCCCTCCCCCTTAATTTTTTTTATATTGGAAATATTTTCTGTAACCATTTGTGGTGCTTAAGCTTGTCATTGGCCTCTTCCCCCAAAGAGAATTTCTGGATCCACCACTGATAATAGGGCCTACATGTAATTTTAGTAGTGAGGCCTACAAGATGTATTTGATCTACATTAGGTATACTACTAGTATATAAATTCCAAAGAAAATAAAGTAGGCTTTAATTATTATGATAAATGTAGTACCGTAAATGAATTACTAGTAAGTGAATATTCAATTGCCATGCCAGAAATACACACGTCATTCCTATAATTTACTCTTTAAACAAATTTAAAAAAAAAAAAATCAATTTTTAAGGCAGTGATTCCTTGATTAATCCTTCAATATGACCATTCAATCTTTATCTTTTTTGTTTATGAAGCACCAGTGTATTGGAAGTGTTTACAAACACATCTGGTATTACTAGTTGCCAAATGTATTTTGTAATTGAACTTTTCTTTTACATTTATTCTACTTTGTTTAAATAAAAATGGATCACAATGAACATGTTTTGTTTATGTGAATATACTATAAAGTACAATACAAATTAGTTGTCAATAAACAACTCCCTATCAAAACCACAAACCTAAAGCATCATGATTTTAATTAACAAAAATTATAAATTGATTAGCCATTATTGTGTATAGTACATGTATTACTCTTAGCAATGTGTAGCCTTCTCAGAAACTTGCTTTGTGATTAAAGATGTGATACTGGACAAAATGTTCCCTGGTAATTGAAGTACAGAAGCCTCTTCACACCATCTTTCATCCAGTTTGTCAGAAAATTTATTTTCCTGAAAATCAAAATTAGGGTAATACTACTAATAGGGGGAGGGTGTGTGTGTTGCCAATTTTATTTGAAGACCTATCCTAGAAATGTATCTGAATGGTGACGCGGCAGAACTCTATGGGTGTGTGTTCTGTAGATACAACACCACTGAAAATCATTGCACAATTAATTTAAATCAACCAAACATTTACAAACACAACAAACTATGATCTAGAGTACTTTATTCATGAAATGAAAAGATTACATTTTCTTTCAACATAAATTACAGATCAGTGATTGCATCTTATTTTATGTTTTTAAACTACAATGATATATGACTTACAAATCAGTGATTATTTCTTCCTTTTTTTTTAATAAAAAAAAGTACAATGCTATATGAATTACAGATCAGTAATTCTTACTAAATTTTTTTTTTTTTTAATTACAAAAGTATAAAAATAAATGTATAAAAACGTATATTAAAAAATAGCACCACAAATTATACTGTAAAGATTTCATTGCTTGGTAGCATTTCATATCTTTCTAACAATAGTAAAGTATGTTTCTAACGAAACCATTAATTAAAAACAATTTACTTAAAACATTTCAAGTTTACGTCATTTGTCTCAAATGAAAATAAAAATCATTTTATTAGTATTTCTTATTTAACAATATGGATATGCATCAATAAACATTTTACTTGACTAAATGCATGTAAACATATGTATAAAAATCTACTTCACTGCTACAAATAAAAATATAGGTAACAGGAATAACTAAGTACAAATACCAATGCATATATTAAACTACACATGTATGTATATACAAAATAAAACATGGTTACAATATTGACATCAGTGCCATATGATTGACAATTTGAAAAATTTAAGCCACAAGTTTCACATCAGAAGCATATACATTTGTATTAAATTACATAAACATTTAAATATCTGGACTTCTACACCTAATCTGTTCATATTTTAGGATATATAAAAATTATTTGTTTTATATATTTATTGGTCTAAATATAAAACTATTATAAGTGTTTCTATTGGGATTATCTCCCCTTGGTAATATTCTGATGCTAAAGTTGCAATAGTCATATTTTGTAACATGGTTAAAAATAAAAATTGAATAAAGATTGAATACATCTTCTGATGATCTTAACAGATTTTATATGCATGATAGAACCCTGTAATTCTAGACTGAAGAAATTACTAACAGTGCACTACAAAAGTATTTATAACTACAAAAACATGAGCATGCATAATCCCAAGTGTTATGCAGCCATTCATGCTGCCATGTTTAAAGATTAACATACAAACTAATTATCTACAGGTGCTAGTTTGTTTTTGATTACTAATTTACTAGTAATTGTATGTGATACAAGCCCAGGGCTCAAACTTAACAGGGGCAATTGCCACTAGTTTTGTATAAATTGCCATATATTAGGTGCTTCACCAGTGGTATTTTAAGTCAATGACAAAAATAACTTCTGTTATGTTTATTTGTTGCAAAAGTTAAGTTTTAACAAATTGCCATAGGTTGAATCAAAATTGCCATCAGTGAGTTTCACCAATGGCCAAACCATTTGAAACATGCTGTGGGTTACAAATTCGTAAGTTCGAGCCCTGAAGCATAAACTAAAATGTTATTTGTCAGTCCTAGCGAGATCTCAAGTAGTATCCTCTGCCCGAAACAGAAGACCTGTGATCTCGATGAATATAAAGACCAATACTGGGCAGCATTGTAAGAGAAAATATTGCACATGAGATCATCATATCCGGGGTTGAGAGAACTAGACCTCTAAACAGGCAGCTAAACAGATAGCACAGGAAGACAGTGGGATTAATCTGAAAAACAAATAAAATAATTAGCAATAAAAACAAATAAGACCATACATAAAGTGTTTGCTCACCTGTGATTATAAATTATTTATGTGTACAGCCATCTGTAACAATATTGGTTAGGTATAATTAATTACGAAACAAGAGGTGTCAATATAAGGACTTCTCGCTGGTCCATTTAATGGAGGAAGGGGGGGCAGTCGTTCGCAATCAGCCGCCCTACTGGTTTCTTCCTTTAAATTGAAACTGTCCCTGCTGTAAACTCTTTGCAAATAAATAAGCTTAGCTGTTTTTAATTAACAGATCACTATTATCTCGGACTAAAGAAAATAATATCAGTTTCATTGTGAAACATGACAGGGTAACTAACAATTTGGTAACTCAAGGTTATTTCAACATACTCTACAATCCTCATTCAAAATTTTAAAATGTTGCTTTCATTAGAATTTAGTTTTGACTGATTTGTTTTACAACCGAGATCAAATGGATTGACAGTTCAAAGACAATGGATTTTTTAAGATAAAATATCTTACCAATGTTTTGCTGACAATAACAGCCTTCTTGTCACTGTTCTCCCTGAAACCTAGCGCCATGTATGACAAGATGCATGATGCCATCAAGTAGGCTCCAAACAATTGCAGAAAGTGTATGTGAACATCATTAGCCTTGAAACTCTGAAAAAAACGTCAAATGTTACAAAATAATTTACAAACTGACTATAACAAATCTTTTGCTAGCTATCAAAGTAGCCAAAATTTGAGTACCATAATTATGCATAATAAATCATACATAATTTTTACATCATTGTTCCATGTTTTGTTGACATTAATTTGTATAAGAAATGGACCTTGATGCAATTGAAAACACACACAACACATATAAATATGTTTAAAATAAAAAACAAAAAAGTAAATAAAAATATAATTATATATCACCTTTTTGGGGTACAAAGACATAGCTATGCGGTCTCATGGTATGTACTTGTACACAATAAACGAGTGCAATAAATAAGAAAAAAAAACATGCGAAGTTCTGTATTTATTACATACATGCATATGTAATAAAAAAAAGCAATCAATGTGCTGCAGTGGCATCGTTAAACAAACCAATATTTACTGTGCAGGACTAATTTCCTAGAATGTGTATGAGGAAATTTGTATAAATGTAGTTCCCATCATATGAAGCTATGAACAAAAATAAATACCGATTTATGAACAATGCTTGGAGCGAATAGATCTGGACATCCAACAATTGCAGTGACTACCAGGTCGAGCTTAAGATACCAGTTGATGGGGAGTTTGTATTCTCGTCTCAGTGTTGGTAAACCATGGCGAATCAGATGAACTGCGCTGGCTATCAACCAAAGCACACCAAAGCCCAAAGTGTAGTACGTATGCTGGAGGAAAGAAAATTAAGTTATTAAATATAATCTGCCATTCACATGTACATGAAGTAAATAAAAATAAATTTATTCATCAATGTTCTCACTGCTCCATTTAATGGGGTGGCTCACCCCCTTTCACTTGGTGCTAACCCCTTTCTTGTTTTGTCGCCCTCCTAGTTTCTTCCTCGGAATCGCAACTGTTTCCTCTGTAAATTCCTTTCAAATACTGTAAATCAGGAAATGTTAGCGAGCATGTGTCGATTTAGTGAAAATCTAATCTCTGAAAACAGAACATTTATTGATTTAACTTGGTCCATGGGTGTTCAGTGTAGAGGTTTCACTGTATTAGTTTAAGAATGAGCATATTTGCAACAATTTTTTTATTGTACTCACCAAGCTTGTAAATGATTTTGGAAACCGATACGAGTTGAGGACATCCAGCAAGGTGCATATTCCAAGAGTCTGAAAAATTAAAAATAAAATGGTAAATCCATTCGTTATTTTTTTATGATTAAATAAATATTTAAAGAGATTTAAGTTTATATTGAAATTTCATTTAAACCATTTTATTACATACACATTCAATCTTATTAATATAATAATAAAGACCATTCCGATCTGTCCAATAAAAATATATTTTTAACATAATTATGTCTAATAAAAGCCAGAACTTATAAATCACTTGAATTTACATTGGGGCAAAGTTGTCCTGTTACCATTTATAACTTATAAGCAGCATAGATGGAATCTTTAAAGTTGATAGAACCGTATTTACAGGTATTAACTGATGCATCAAAACACATAAAAAAATATTTGTTGGCTACATCGGTTATTCAC
>JAUTWP010052531.1:0-12833 GCA_033042655.1 Cyathermia naticoides
TGATGAGAATCTAAAGTTTTTTTCGCTTTAACTAAATCTTCATTATCTTTAGAGTATGTTTCTCATGGAAGTTTAATTATTCAATCAATGTATCCTTTTGAAACGTGTGCTTCTGCTGATATTGAAGGCATACTTTCAAATCTTTTGATTTCTAATAATGTAATTTCAACTACCTCTTTTGGAAATCTGCTTTCCTTAAGTGCTTCTCTTCATTTATCAACATCAGAATCTTTAGAAGACATTTCTCCAAGTTCTTCTTTTATAGCTTTCATTTTTTCTCTTAATAAGAACTCTCTTTGTTGTGTATCCAATTGGTCTCTAACTTGCTTGTCAATTTCTGAATCTATTTTAGAACCTTGATTTTGTTGTAAAAGATAAGCATTAACAAGTTGAAGTCTTTTATTGGTGTCAAGAGTTTCTAATAATACTTGCTTTTGAGTAAATTGCAATGGTAAATAATGTCCTATAACGTCTGCTAAGTCAGTCGCACTGATTCCAGTAGCAAGAGATGACAATACATTCTTAGGCATATTTGTCATTTCAGACATTACAGTGTTTAGTTTAGTAGATACTTGTTTAATAAATTCAGCTTCTTCATTAGTTGCTGTTCCTTCTGATTTAAGTACTTTTACATCTGCTTCAATTAAATGACCGTTGTTAAATGTAATGTTTGATACTTCAACTCTATCAACACCTAAAACTGTTAAAGTTTTTGATTTATCATTTTCATTATCAATATTAATAGATACAAGTGTACCAATTGTATATAGTTGATCAGCTTTAGTTATTTCATTTTGCATCACATCTCTTTGAGATAGAAATACTACTTTAGATTCGTGTTGTATAATCGAAATATCTATTGCATTAAGTGATATCTTTCTTCCAACTTCCAATGTAGCTGAATGCCCTGGAAACACTATGATTCCTCTTGATAATAGTACTGGTAATTTCATAACTCCTCTTTTCTATAATTAATTATATCATAGTTATAAATATTTTAGCACTCTAATGGCTATTTTGCTAAATATTGCTTTTTAGCCCTTATAATACCTATTAATGCGAAAGAAGCAATTGAAAGATTGATGATATTTCCAATCATAAATACAGTAAACACAACTGCTCAATATGCCTCTACACTACCTCACGCTTGTATTTGGTATGTAAATCCATATCCAAAAGATCACATATACATAGGTACAAATAATAATCCATTTAATAGCGACATTATTACACTAGTTAAAACAACAATACTGCCAATACTTATATACATTGCATGTTTATTCTTTATTAACTTAATATTCTTAGCTAATAGTAATAAATGAATAAAAATTATTGAAGTAATAAATAATATGAAATGCCCAATCATTTCAGGTGATGTATATCCTTTTTGTATAGCAGGACCAAGCACCATTCTAATTATTAAAGCAATCATCCCAAATTTATAATCTGCTAAGAAAAAAATCGGAACTATAAATACAAAAGATAAATTTAAATCCATCAATCCAGGGACTATTGATATAAATTGAGAAATATATTGGAATAACATTGCAGCACCTAACATCATTCCAGTTAGTGCTATTTTAAAATTTAACCGACTATAGTGCATAGAAAAAGACTCCTTTTTGAGTCTCCATCTTCTCTCTTCCGGACTATTACCGTCGGTTCCTGCAACTATCAGGATCAGCTTGCGCTCGTGGACTTGACCACCGGTGATGAATAACACACCTCCCGAAGACTCATAATTATTATAAACAAATATGATAAAATATGAGTAATGAAAGAGGTATTTATGAATAATACAAAATTCATATTTGTTACTGGCGGTGTTCTTTCTGGACTTGGAAAAGGTGTGTCAGCAGCTTCCCTTGGTAGATTATTAAAAGCTAAAGGTTTTAAGATATTCGTGCAAAAACTTGATCCATATTACAATACTGACCCCGGAACAATGAGCCCTTATCAACACGGAGAAGTTTTTGTTACAGAAGATGGAGCTGAAACAGATTTAGATTTAGGTCACTATGAGAGATTTATTGGAGAGAAATTTACAAAAGAAAGTAATTACACTCAAGGTAAAATTCTATTTGAACTTCTTAATGAGGAAAGGGAAGGAAAGTTCGAAGGTAAAACAGTACAAGTAGTTCCTCATGTTACCAATAAGATAATGCATATTATTAAAAATGCGGGAGATAAATCTAAAGCTGATTTTGTAATTACGGAAATAGGAGGAACAGTTGGAGATATAGAATCTCAACCTTTCTATTATGCAATTTCTCAATTTGCTAGAGAGCACATAGGCAATACAATGTTTTTGCATGCAACATATGTTCCTTTTCTAGAAGCATCTAAAGAGTTTAAATCTAAGCCATCTCAACAATCGATATCACTATTACAATCAATGGGTGTTAGACCTGATATGGTTCTATTAAGAGCTAACAAAACTATTACCAATGAAATTGTTACAAAGATAGCTATTAAAACTATGATAGAAGAATCACATTGTATTCCAGTACCAAATGTGGATGATATTCATAAAGTACCTTCTCATTTTGCAGAACATAAAATGGCTGAAAAAGTACTGAAACACTTTGGAATGAAAGATAGACCAAGTGATTTAAAAGAATGAAATAATTTTGTATCGTTAATTGATGAGAAAAAAGATAAGACTTTAAACATTGCAATGGTTGGTAAATATGTTGAATTTGAAGATGCTTACAAATCAATAATGGAAGCTCTTAAAATATCAGCAATGTGAAATAAAGTTAAATTGAATCTAAAATGAATACAATCAGAAAATTTAACAAAAGATAATATAGCATCAACACTTAAGGATACAAACGGTGTTCTTATATTACCAGGTTTTGGTAAGAGAGGGTTTGACGGGAAAGTTGTCACAGCCGCTTTTACAAGGGATAATGATATTCCTACTTTCGGTATTTGTTATGGTTTTCAAGCTATGGTAGTTGATCAAGCACATAGACAAGGTATTAAAGATGCAACTTCTTCAGAAGTATCAGACAAAGGAACATTTGTAATAGATATTATTAGAGGTAAATCTGATACTGATAACTTAGGTGGTACTTTAAGACTTGGTTCTTCAACAACTATACATAAGAAAGATACCTTAGTATCTAAGTTATATAATTCTGAAACTTCGTCTGAAAGGCATAGGCATAGATTTGAGGTAGCCCCTGACTTAATGGAATCGTTAGAAAATGACGAATTTGTATTCTCAGGGCACGATTCAAAAAATAACCTTGCCGATGTATGTGAAATTAAAAATATGAAATTCTTCTTGGGAGTTCAATCACATCCAGAGTTTAATGCTCAACCATTAAATCCACATCCTTTATTCGAAGGTTTTATTAAAGAAGTTAAAAAGAATGCTAATTAGCATTCTTTCTATTTCTATATTTTATTTCCGCCTTAATTTTTGTAACTAACATATTCGAAGGAACTGCTGTTAATATCAATATCATTACAATTAAACCCCTTAATAGTATTGAAAGTCCTGGAGTTAGAAAGATACTAATCATAACTATAGTAATAGGTATATTTAAAGCTAACGAATCAACACTAAGTAGTTTGAAATATATTAATACAAATGAGAAAGTAGCTACATAAATAAAGAAGGCTATAGCGATTCACCACATTTGACCGTAAGTGATTACTCATCTATTTGTCCAATCGGGAAGTCATAAATAAAAACCGACTAGTACAGGAACTAATATTAATATCATGGCAGTAAGTGCATTCATTCATCCGTCGTTTTGTTTCATAGAATAATTATAAAGAAAAAATTGGCTATGCCAATTCTAATGCTATTTTCATCATATCTTTAAATGCATTTTGTCTTTCATTTGCTGATGTTTCTTCTTTTGTAATTAAGTTATCTGAAACAGTTAGTAAACACGCTGCATTCTTTCCTGTTTTTTCTGCATTGAAGAATAATGCTGCTGATTCCATTTCAACACATAATGCTTCTGTTTCTTGAATTGTTTCTTCAAGAGGTCTAGAACCGTAGAATACATCTGATGAATGAACTTGCCCCTCAGTAATTTTAATTTTTAGTTTTCTTGCTGCTTTTCTAATTTGATCATTTAGTGTAGCAGAAGGATAGGCTATATTTGTAGTTTTCCCTAATACTAATCTTGCAAATGCAGTTGAATCTGAATAAGCGCTTGTTGCTAGAACTGTATCATATAATTTTAAATCTTCAGTATAAGCTCCTGTTGAACCAATTCTAATGATATTATCTACATCATAAAATTCAAATAATTCATATGAATAGATACCTATAGATGGTTGTCCCATACCTGAACCCGCTACTGTAATTTCCTTGCCATTATATTTACCTGTATACATAAACATGTTTCTGACTGTATTTACTCTTTTAACATCCTTCAAGAAAGTATCTGCAATAAACTTTGCTCTTAATGGATCTCCTGGCATTAATACTGTTTTAGCAATAGTGCCTTTTTTTGCTGATATATGTGGTGTCATATTTCTCCTTATGTTTTTTTAAAATGGAACCTTACCATTAAACAAATTATAAAGAAAAAATGAACTAAGTTCATTAATCCATATTTCTTGTTTGGAAGTCTTTGGTCTTAAGTTTAATATCATAAGCTGTAACATAAGCGTTCGGAATTTCATGATGAATTCTTCTTAGGACGAATGCTGATTCACGTTTATCTACCAGTAATACAAATACACTTGAAAATGTCTTAGATTGATTTTTCAGGATTTTATATGTATATCATGTTCTTGTATCAAGGATTGAACCAAGAATAATTTTTTTCACTTTAGCAGCTTGTGAAGTTTGAATTTCGATTTTTGTTCTTTTAGTTCTTGGAGCAACAACATTAATAAACATATTCTGAATAGTAATGAATGCAGCTGTGGCGAACAATTTAACTGATAGGAACGCACGAAGAACATGTACATCGTCTAATATTATTGAGTTGACTACAATACCTAGTGTAACAACGAATATTGCGATATAAATACCAACTTTACCAAGAGATAACCCGAATCTTTTATTGATTCACGCAACCACAAACTTAGTACCTCCTGAAGATCCACCGGCAACAAATGTTAGAGCAATTCCTATTCCGTATATAAATGCACCTATTATACCTGCCATATATCTATCTGTATTAGTTCTGAATTCTTCAGCTGTAGTTATGTGAGTTCATACAGTACCATTTGGAAGTGTTTTATATACTTCATCTCCTATTTGATGAATAGGGAATACTCCGATATGCTCTTTAACTTCATCTAGTCCCATGATGAATGAAAATAATGATTGTATGATAACGAAGTATAAAGTTAATATTGTAAACTTAACCCCAATATATTTGAAACCGAAATATGCTAAAGGTACATTCATTGCAAAGAAGATCATATAACCTAATCAAGGATTATTTTCAACATAGGGAACAGCATATAAAATAATTTGTTGAATACCACGTAAACCACCTGAATACAATTTAGCTGGATGAATAAAGAAATCAAGTGCAAATGTAACTATTAATGCTGCTAAAGTAATAATAAAAAACCTGAATATCATACTAGCATGTCTAGGTGCATATGCAACTTCTTCATAATTTTTTTTGAAAGTTCTCATAGCCCTTACTGGTGCTTTGGCTATTCGTTTTGACATCCTTCTTTTTTTACGTTTTTGAAAAAGATTTGTATCTCCAATTTTTTGTTTTAGAGAAGTATTAGGTGTTTTTGAGTTATTAGTTTGTGGTTTTTCCATTTATTAATTATACCATTTAGTATGATTTATACAAAATTATAGATAAAAAAAGAGGTTTTTAGTCCTCTTCTTCAATAGTTGTAGTTTTAAGAGTTTTAAAGTTGTATATTGTTTCATCAACTCTTTTATGACCTTTTTCAAGATATCACTTAATAAATTTTCCAACTCCGCCCTCTTTATTATTGTGCTTAGATATTACGTTTGCATATGACTTAACTACATCTGAAGCATTTGCCATTGCCACACCAACACCAGCAACTTTCAGCATAGGTACGTCATTGAATCCATCTCCGAATGCAATAACATTTTTCATATCAATTGCGTAATGTCTTGCCATCTTAATTAATGCCATATCTTTTCTGGCTTTATTATTAGTAAATTCTAATATCGGATTATTACCTTTACCTGTATCTCAATAAGAGAATTCAACAAGATCTCCAAATCTACCTGCAAAATATGTCTTAATTGCATCAATATCTTTTGCAAATTTTTCTTTAACTTCGATTAGCACTCCAGATGGTTTGTCATATAACTTCTCTCAAGATATAGGACTGATAATGTGATCTTCATCAACACCTTGGATAAATGTTGTAGTAAAGTAATCTTTAACGTTTTTCATTAAAAATAATCCACCAGAAGTTTCAATAGCGATGTTGTTCGCAATTTTCTTAAGTTCTTTTGTTTGAGATATTCTCATCGCAACAGAAGGTTCAATACGCTCTACAGTTGGAAGGTATTCATATTCTGTAGGATTATGAATATGCCCACCATTATAGTTAGCAACTATTGTATCTAGTTCTAACTTCTTGTATATCTCTTCTGTAGCTTTTCAAGGCCTACCTGTAAGAACACAGATTATGTGCCCTTCTTTTTTGATACGATTTATCATTTCCATTGTATTTTCATGAATGATTCCATTTTTAGAATCTGATAACAATGTTCCGTCTAAATCGAACGCAAATAATTTTCTATCCATATCTATCTCCTATTTCTTTCCATACTCATTCATTAATATAGCTCCTGCTGATGCAACATTTAATGATTCAAAGTTTATTGGAATATATACTTTTTCATTCAGTTTATTAATTATACCATGAGATATACCCTTGCCCTCATTACCTAGTACTAATATAAATTTATCTTGAAGTTCAATCTTAGCATAATGTTTAGCATTATGATCTAATAGTGCTCCTATGACTTGGTATCCGCCAAAATATTCACTGACATCTTTAGTTTGTATAACATTAATACCGAATAAAGAACCTTGTGATGATCTCAGGGATTTTGGTGAATAGATATCACTCCCATGCACTATAACATCTGTAAAACCGAATGCCCTTGCAGTTCTAATTATAGTCCCTACATTGCCTGGATCTTGAACCATATCTAATGCAATGACTTTATTTCCAAGTGGTTTAACTTCCATTCTTCTACAAACAGCCACTATATCTTGAGGAGATACTGAATCTGTAAGTTTCTTAATAATATGAGGAGCAACTAAAGTTCCTTCTTTGGATTCATTAGAAGTAAATACTTCTTGAACAATACCAGCTTTAGAAGCTTCTTCTACAAGATGATCTCCTTCAATTATAAAAAGACCCATCTCTTTTCTATGCTTCTTTTTAAGCAATCTATAGGCGTCTTTTATTTTTTTATTAACTGTTGATGTAATCATTTCTCTCATAGAGTTATTATAAAGACTTTCAGAATATAAAAAGAACTACTTGTTAGTTCCTTTAATTATATTTTCAAGTATTTTAATGGCTTGTTTAGCTTTAGAGTAATTCATTCTATTAGAACCAACTATTGATATTTCTTTAGAAATACCACTTCCCACTACTTTCTTAGACATTATAGAAGTGTTATTTGGTCTAATATCAATTTTAATTGTTTCATCTTCATCAAGCTTACCTTCAATAGAAGTTCAAATAGAATTAGAATCCATTAAGTCTACAAGCTGAACAAGATCCTGTCTTTTAATACCTTCATTACTAATAAGTTCATTTCCTCCATAAACTTTGTTAGTGATCTTATTATGGAAATCGAAAATTTTATTCATAAACGTTTGAATGATTGATTCATAGTTTTTTACTGTTTTAGAAAGTATTGGTTCTAATGATTCTATACGTGCTGATAATTCTCTTAAAGGAGTATCAGTTAACCTTTCCTTGAATAATCTTATGGCAATTCTTATATCTTCTATCTTAACTGAGTCATTCATTTCAAACAGTTTAGATTCAACTCTACCAGTAGAAGTAACAAGAACTATCGTTGCAACTGTATCGCTTATAGGTGTTAATTGAATTGATTTAAGTAACTCATCAGTTTCGTGAGTAGAAGTTACTAATGTTAATCCAGCCATTTCGGAAATAGCTTCTGCCGCCTTATCCAAAGTTAAATCAATAGACATTCTTCTTTTAGCAAATATATCTTTTAATCTTTCTTCAAAAAAGTCTCCATCATTCTCAACAAGGTTATTTACAAAGTATTTAAATCCAAAAGTTGAAGGAATACGGCCGGATGAAGTATGTGCTTTTTCTAAGAAGTCAGACTTTTCTAAAAAGTTCATTTCATTCATAATTGTTGCTGATGAATAATCTAGTTTATATATTTTAATTAGTGCTTGCGAAGAAACAGGAACCCCTTTTTCAATATAAAGTTCAATTATTTTCTTTAAAAAATCTTCTTGTCTATTAGTCATATATAAATTATAGCAAACTAACTATGAGATTGCTATTTATCTTTAACTCTATCTATTAAGTTCTCTAATAAAGAGATTACAGTCATAGGACCTACTCCTCCAGGAACTGGTGAAATGGCGAATGGAATATCTCCAACACTTTCCCTATCAACATCACCGGCGATCTTTCCGTTATTGAAAGTATTAATACCAACATCAATGATCGTTACCCCCACTTTAATGTTTTCTTTTTTAATTAAGTTCATTTCTCCAGCAGCCACAACTATAATATCTGCCCCTTCTGTACCATTAATTCCAGTAGATAAATCATACCTAGAAACTATTGAACCTTCTTGTTCTAATAGTGCAGAAACTGGTTTACCAACTAAATTTGATTGACCAACAACGGCAGTTTTGACGTCTTTTAATTTAATGCCATTTTCTTTTAATAAAGATAAAATCCCCCTTGGTGTAGCGGGTGTTACAATGTTATTCCCATTTGAAAGACCGTCTATATCTTTTTCGAACGGTACAAGATTTAACATCTTTTGTTTATTAATTCTATCCGGTAGAGGCAGTTGAATAATTAGTCCATCAGTGTTTTTTATTTCTTGTTCTATAATCGCTTCTAGATGCTCTTCCGATATTGAATCCTCAAGTTTTATTGCTTTTGCATCTATACCTAAATCTCATGCTTTATTTAATTTAAATTGAACATACTTGTTTGAAGCTGGATTATCCCCAACTTGAATGATAGTCATTTTAGGTTCATAAGAAAGTTTAGAAATTACTTCTTTAAGTTCTTTTGTTTTTTTATTTGCTAGTGCTCTACCATCCAGTAATTTCATAATACCTCTTTCATCAATTATAACATTCTTATTTTTAGCAAAAGAGTTCTATTTTCTTTTAATTGTTTTCTTAGTGCTTTTTCTTTGTTTATCCAGTTTAAGTTCAGCAATAAACCCACCAGCAATAATACCTGAAGGGATCGCTAAAATAGCTACTCCTATAATGGCCATAACAATAACAACTACTTTACCCATATCGGTATGAGGTGCTATATCTCCAAACCCAATAGTAGTTAAAGTAACTGTTGAGAAATATATAGCATCTAAAAACGATTTTATTTGAACAGTATCTGCAGAAAACTTACCTAAGTCATCGCTATTATAACCATTTGCATCAATGCCTTGTTCTATATTGAAGATGACAAGAGAAAATAAAACTATTGAAACTATAACTAATCCAAATACAGTTAGCAAAGTTCCCTTTTCTTTAGTGAGTACTCTTGTAAATAACCCCATTCCCGGTATTAAATTTGCCAATAATACAATTCTAAATATTCTTAAGAACTTCATACTTTCAAATGTTTTAAATATTTGAATATGTTGGTGAGTTCAAATGTTAAATAAATATAAAGAAGGAAGTAATGACAGAATTAATAACATACCTGTTAATGTAAATGGAAATATAAAGTATGCAAAGTTACCTTTTTTCGATCTTACTTCTGAAGTGTATCAACGAAGAGATAAATCAATTAATAGTACAATAAATACAACACCTTCAATGATTGAAAAGATTGCTTTATTATCCTTTTGAACACTTGTTTCAAAGGCTAGCATTGCCAAAGATAAAGAAGTGATAACAAAAATAATTACAGAATATGTATACATAATAGCTTTAAAGCTGAAGCCTTTAATAGTTTTCTTATCTTCATATGTTGAATCCGACATAACTACAGCATTAAAATATTCTTTACCTTTTGAGTAATTAGTTTTCCCAAATTTATCGATTTTCTTTTTTAGTGATTTATTTTTCATTTGCTTCCTCTTTTAAAAGTTTTAATTCTTTCTCGAATGTATCTAACTTATCTTTTTCTTCTTTGATTTTTTCTTTTGGTGCTTTATCTATGAATCTTTGATTTGATAACATACCTTTAGCTCTCTTAATTTCAAACTCTAAGTTTTTAATTTCTTTTTGAATTCTATCGTTTTCCAGTTTTCTAACTTCATCGGACAACTCAATATATATGCTGAATGTTCCTAGAGTTACTAAGGCATCTTTAGTTTCTTTTAACGAAGAGTTTGAAAGCTGTTTAATCATTTTAAGTTGAGAGTCAGTAAGTTTCTTAGAAGGATTGAAGAATAATTCAATTGATTGAGACATATTAGCATTAACCCTAAATTCCCTTAATGCTTTAGTTATCAATATAACTTCATCTATATCTTTAGTTGACGTTACTTCACCTAAACTATCTCAATTAGATTCTAGAACTTCTTTGCCATCAATTAAATTAAAGATGTGATCAGTTATGAATGGCATAAATGGGTGAAGCATTACTAAGAACTTTTTAAGTATCTCTATTGCAAACTTTTTGTTTGGAGTAGCTTTTGAAAATTCAACATACCATGAAGAAAAATCTTCCATAATGAATGAAGTTAATTCTTTACCAATAATTGTAAAGTTATACTCATCCATTTTATTAGTTATTGTAGTTTCAAGTTTAGATAGTTTAGCTAATATTCATTTATCAGCTTCGGTAGTTTCTGAACTACCTTCTGGCATAACTTCTAGTATGTACCTTGAGATATTCCACAATTTATTACTTACACCTCAAGCCGCCTCTATTTTTTGTGGTGAATATCTAATATCTTGTCCTGGAGTTGAATTAGTTAATAAGAATCATCTTAGAGAATCTGCCCCGTATTGTTCTATAACATCCATAGGATCTATTCCATTACCCAACGATTTAGACATTTTTCTTCCGTCTTCAGCTCTTATTAAACCGTGTATTAATACATCGTTAAATGGTTTTTCATACATGAAGTTTAACCCTTGGAAATACATTCTTGCTACTCAGAAAAAGATAATATCATAACCTGTAACTAATAAGCTAGTTGGGTAGTAATGTTGAGTTTCTGCAATATCTGTTGGTCAGCCAAGGAATGAGAATGGTGCAAGTCCAGACGAGAATCATGTATCTAGTACATCTTCATCTTGAACTCAACCATCTCCTGGAGAATCTATTTGCACCTTCACTTCTTCACCTTTATATCAAACTGGTAATCTATGCCCTCATCAAAGTTGTCTTGATATAGTTCAATCCCTTACATCTTCCATTCATGTTTTAATTACATCTTGGAATCTGGCAGGATGGAACTTCACACCATTCTTAGAATTCATATCTTCCAATAACTTTTTAGCTAGTGGTTCCATTTTTACAAACCATTGATCTTGAACAAGTATTTCAACAACTTCTCCTGATCTTTCTGAATATCCAACTGCATTAGTTATCTTCTCAGTCTTAACAAGAATCTTCTCAGCTTTAAACTTCTCAACAACTTTCTTTCTAGCTTCGAATCTATCAAGACCTTTCATACCTCCTGCAACTTCATTCATTATTCCTTCTTTATTAATAACCTCGATAACCTCAAGATTATTGTTTTTGATAATATCAAAATCAGCAACTGCATGAGCTGATACTTTCATTGCTCCAGTCCCTTTTCCTATTGCAATATATTCATCCCCTATAACTGGAAGTTCTTTACCATTAAGTGGGTTTATTGCTACTTTGCCAATAAACTCTTTCATCTTATCATCCTTAGGATTAACAGCAATAGCAACATCAGAAAATATAGTTTCTGGTCTTGTAGTAGCTATTTCGATGTTTCCTCCACCTTTAAGAGAATACTTAATATAGTGCATTTCACTTTCTGTATCTTTACTAATTACTTCGATGTTAGAAAGAACTGTTTGAAGTTTAGTATCTCAATTGATAGGTCTTAATCCTTTATAAATAAGACCGTCTTCATACATCTTAATGAATACTGTTGAAACAGCTATTGATAACCCTTTATCCATTGTAAAACGTTCTTTATCATAATCAAGAGCTAGGCCAAGAGTAGATCATTGCTTTCTAATAGTAGAAGCATATTCTTCTTTTCAATCATGAACTTTTTCCAAGAACTTTTCTCTTCCCATTTCTTGTCTTGTGGGCATATTATTTTCTCTAAGTTTTTGTTCTACTTTAGCTTGAGTAGCTATACCTGCATGATCCATTCCGGGTAAAAATAAAACATCAAAACCTTTAAGTTTTTTGAATCTAATTATTGTGTCTTGAATAAATCCATCTCACGCATGTCCAAGGTGTAATTTACCAGTTACATTTGGGGGTGGAAGAATAATAGTAAAAGGTTCTTTGCTTTTATCATGAGTAGAGAAATACTTTTTATCTACTCATTTTTTATTCTTACCAAGCTCTATTTTTTTATGTTCATATTTTGTGTTCATATCTCTCCTTATATAAAAAGTCCTCATTAGGGGCCAACGTACCACCCTAATAGGACTCTCTTGTTCGTAACGTGAACTATTCGCTTTGCAGTAACTAATAAG
>JAUTWP010052642.1:674-12832 GCA_033042655.1 Cyathermia naticoides
CAGTACCAAAAGTTCTACAGCTTTTTGTGTTACTCCTGCATTCTTCGTTCGTCTTTTCTTAAAAACCCAAGGTGATTCCTTAGTCTTCTTTCTATCCTCGAACAAGTATGTGTCGCCTTTTGCTGTCATGGTCTTATCCAAACTTCTTAAGTGCGATGGAATCACTGCATTTGTCAGTTTTCTCACCGCTTGTCTTTTAAGTTCTTTGCCAGTATCTTTTTTCTGCGTTGCTTCATATATCTCTTCTGCAATCCCGTAACCTGTAGCGTCAATACCAAAGTCAATTAATGACGATATTGGGTCTACAGTTGATGTATCGATGTCACTCTCTACTGAAATAGCATATAATGCTGTAGCTGTAAGGAATGCTTTCTTAGGGTTATCTTTAATCATTTTAGCTATTGCTGGAGCTGACTGTGTATACCACTTTGCGAACGGTATCAACGGATACTTATCTGCAAATTCAACCCATAAAGGTGCAATTTCATCCATGTCTGAGTATAACCCATTAGCTTCAAATATTGCATCTTGTAGTCGTTGTTGTTCCCCAGAAGCTACATTGTTCCCCAAAGTCTTTCCATGTGGAGCTTTAATTTTCCCCTGCGTCGTGTCGGTCAAAGCCCTTCCAGTGCCTCGCAAGCGAGCCCCTGCGTTCTTTTCCAGAATCCCTTGCACAGAAGCGTATCTTGATATGGTGTCTATTAGAGAAAAGAAGTCTGTGGCTTTATCCCCCACGAACGTTCCATTGTTCCCCCATATAGTGTTCATACCAAAGTCTAATTTCTTTTGTACATCGAAGTTCATATTCATGGTATCATTCATGATGCGGTCTATTGTTCCCCCTGTCATGTCCGATAACATTGAGTTCATTAGTGTTGCCTTGCCGCTAGCCCCATCAAGACTATTAGTTGCAAGCCCGTTAATCTCCATTTGATACAATGCTGACTTTTCAAGTTTTCTCTGCAATCTAGCGAAAGGTTTCCCCCGTGCTTGCAGTAGACTTATCTTTTTCTTCAATACCTTATTTGCATAATGCTCAGCAACTCCATTTTTCATATGTTTCGCCACATGAAGCATGTTGTTCCCCTGAATCAAGTTCGTTATAACTCCCACATAGAAGTTGTTTTTAAACGAGCTTAAGTTTTTAAGTACTACACTTTGTTTGAAGTTGATTACTAAATCCTTTAGTAGTCTGTCAGCTATCTTCATGCCTTGGTTCGCCCCTTCCACATCTCTGCCTTTTTTGACAAAGCTTGCTTCATCACGTCCAAGTCCACGAGTCTTATAATCTTTATGGATAAATTTAACTTTACCTTGCATTGAATATTGCAGTGAGCGTATCTCATCTCCACTAAGTGTGACATATCCTTCCGCCCAAGTTTCTCTAATTACTGAATTTTCGTTAGTCATCTCATCAATCTGTTTCAAGGCTACTTATCTAGTCTTTAGCTTTTTGTCCGTGGCATGCAGTGTAGCTGTAAGAATATCTACAATACTATTACTTCTACCTGCCTCTTCACGGAGTTTAGAACTTTGTACTACTCTAAATCCTTTATCTGTAACCTTGTAGTTTGATTGATAAGCTAAATCATTTATATCCACTTGTCCATTGATTTGGCTTGCTTTATATTTGATTACTCTATCGTCAGCTTTTCCACCAACTTTATTTTGTTCTGCAACTTCTGCAAGGAACCCACTTTCATGTTTCAGCTCAGCATAATAGATTACTTTTCCGGGATTTAAGCTTCCGTCATTATTAGGGTTCGGGTTTTTCATATCTGGTTGTCTTGTAGGAGTAACGATTTTCTTTCCACCAATGTAGTGTTCAGATGTGTTACCACTAATATATGCTTCTGGATTAGTTTTGAATAATTCTTTAGCACCACGACGCTCTTCAGTTATAAGTTCCATCATAGTTTTAAACATTTCAGTATCTTTGTTCTCTCGTAGGAAAACCCAATCCTTAGCCTTCATAGCTTTGATAGATATCATCTTGTCTATAATGTCTGCATAAGCTGGTTCTAATCCTACTTCTCTCGCAATCACTGCGGAGTTATTTCGGAAGTATCCAACTTGATGCTCCTTATGGTTTAGAGCTTTTGCATTTTGGTCTATGTACGGTTTAGCCATTTCATATACTTTATTATACATCTTCATAAAGTTTTCAGATGATGCTTTTGTAAAGCTCTGAATACTATGTATGTTTGTATCTAAAATATGCTTAGTAAGTTCATCAACATTATGATTCTTAGTTAGATGTGTTAGTTCATCTTTCACTACTCGTGAGCGTTGTTCTGCAGCGTCATCTGCAGCTTTCTTAATAGCTCTTAAGCGTTGAACACTTTTGCCGACTTCTGAGTTCCCCTTATACATATCGCTATACATAGCTTTAGCAAAGTTCTCTTCAGTATCTGACATCTTGATTGGTGCAGGTTCCTCAGCTTCCAGTACAGCTTTCTTAGCTGCTGTTGACTCTTCATTAAGGTCCATACCTTTCTTTTCTAGTTCTTGCTTAGGCTTATAAGAATCTACTTTCTTTTTAACTTCTTTAAAGTCTTTACCTACGGTTTTAACCAATTCAACATCTTTAGCTTTAGCTTGTTTCATTTGAGCGTCATATGCTTTCATATTGCTTGATAATATATCTGCATATGATTCCATTGTGTTTGTGAGGTTCCTACCTTTCTTATTGTAATATTTTCTATCACCTAGTAGCACATCTCTTAGCAATGGATGACGCTCCAATTTAGCTCTTGCTTCATTGAATATACTCTTTTGTGTTTTATCCCAAAGTTTCTTGTCTTCGCCTAGTTTTGGCTTTATAGCAATATCTGTATCATACTTAGCACTTCTATGAGCCATTGCTAGTTGTCTCTCAAAGACGTCATCTGTACTTCTAACTTCAGACATAGTTCTTCTACCTGCGATGGTAACCATAGTATCAAGTAGTTGTTCAGTCTTATCACCTAGATGATTTCCTGAAGCCATATATTCTTTCATTATTTGTTCATCTGTCATCATTTGAGAGTTATCTAGTTTTCTAGCGTCTAGTAACTCTGGTTCAAATGCTGTATGTTCCATTCCAACTTTGTTTTTAGAAGCAATGATATGTTCTTTCGTAAGCGTATCACTCATTTGGTTCCTAGATGCATCATCTAGCCCTAACTCCTGCAGTATTCTACCACCGAAGTCTTTATCAAACATGTCTAATAATACGTTCTCGCTATCTTTAAAGTATTGCTCTTTGTTTTTTGGCTTAGTCTTACCTGCATCATGAATCATATCATACCCCATGCCCGTAAGTTTATTTGCCTTATATGCATCCATTGATTGAATAATATTTGGCATTATAGCTGAAGACATTTCGTCTATGCTATTATACTTTACGGTAGCTGTAACTTTCTTGCCATTAGATGAGTATGTTACCATGCTCTTTTTAGCTAAGTCAATCGTTACTTCTTCACCATTTGGTAAACTCCAAGATACTTTAGTTTGCCCATCTTCCATTTTTCGTTTCAGCAATTCCTTTAGTTTATTAGACATTGGGAATATATTTGCATCTGCTTGATAGAAGGCGTCTTTAAATTTTGTTGCTTGGGCTAAAGAGAATCCATAGTTTTCTCCTTGCAACACTTTCATTAAGCTTTTTTCTCCTTGACCATACACTTTAGTCATGAATAGCGGTTTGATTAAATCTTTCCAGTTTGCGTAACCTGATTCTCTTTCTGAGTTAGGTATCTTGAAGTCTTCTGCTTTCATGCCGAGGATGTTTTCCATTTCTCCACCAATTTCTTCACGCACCGTCTTGAACTTTTTCCAGATTTCTGCATCTTTAAAGAATAGTGCTATCATTTGTACCATTGAGTTACTGTCGTCCATTACATGTTCTTGGTGTACTATGCTTCTAGGCTCCGTTATCGGTCCTTTATCTACACCAAACATTTTACGTTTGTGGTTATTGCTTTTCTCTTTTGCGTACTTTCTATTAGCTTCTATTATATCGGCTCTAATCTTTTCTCCATGTTCTTTTACTATTGGGGAAGTCATATTGGCTATTTCTTTGTCAGTTAAAATGTCTTCTCGCACGAAACGCTTTTGCTCATCATTTAATGCTAACTTCATGTTTCGTCTTCTAGGTTCGTAGTTGTTGTTGTTTCTGTATTTTTCTAACGCGTCAACTAATCGTGTATGTTCATTTGTCGTGTCTTTTAATGTTCTTGCATCACGCTTTGCTTTCTCTCTAGCTTCTTTGTCTTTCTGCCACTGCTCTTTTTCCTTCTTCTGTCCACCTTTTCCAGCTTCTTTTTCGTTCTTGAATGTTGGTTCAAACTCTTTTGGTTCTATACCTAGTTCTCTAAATGCATCATTCTCCGCTTTCATTTGCATGTCTATATCATCAAGTAGTTGTGACCCCTCTTTTTGCTCGAACCCTTTTCGTTCTCGGTTAAGCTTTTCAGTGAGTCTTTCTTTAGCCCTATATTGAACTTCTGCAGGAGTTAATTTTCTTGCCCTCAAGTCGTTTAAGTCCTGTATGCTATCTCTATATGCATTAATAATTGCTATCTCGTCACGGTACTTTCTAGATTGCTTTCTCGTTGGATTGTTTATATCAAACTTCTCCATAGATGTATCTATTATCTTAGTCCATGCATCGGATGCTTCTGTCTTAGTTGGCATTTGTGAGCCTACAGCTTTTCTTAACTTTTGTACATTCTCAGGGTCTGCGAATTTCTCATCTGTCTTAATACCTTTTTCTAGTTCTTGATTGCGGTGGTATCTAAACTCTTGTGATAATTGCCTGTTACGTTTTTTCATGCTACCTACTGTATAGTCTAAATCTAGTGTTGATTCAACTTCATTCTGTGCTTTAAGCTTTTCTGCTTTGGTTGGATTTCTTAGGTAGCTATCCGTTTGTGGTCTTACTTTTTTAGCTGCTTTTTTTTGCTTTCTCGTGTATGTCTTGTTCTCACGACTTGTCAAGAATCTATATTGCTCTCGTTCGAACGATATTCTTTCATTCATCTTTTCGTTATCTGATAGTTTTGAACGCTTCTTACCTTTCGCACTATTTCTGCCGTACTCGTAACGTACAGCTGCATCTGAGTCGAATACTTTCATACGAGCATCAACTTCATCTTTGATTGTTTTAAATTTTGGTTTATCTACCGTTACTATTCCAGCTTTCTTATCTACTGTGCCTTGGAATGTTGTCGGGTCACCTTGTGCATACATTCTTGTGTTTTGTCCCATGCTTAGTTCTATTCCGTGAGGATTTTCCACCGTCTTAACGCTTATGACCGATGTATCCAATTCACCTTTATGTTCTCTTGGGTCTACTAATTGAAATGTTTTTCTTGCCGACACATCCAGGTTTTCCTGTGCTTCAGTCTTTGGTAGTCTTCTCTTTTGTTCAGCTTTGATTTGTTTTACATACTTCTCAGCTACGGGCGTGCTTCCGTCTTTGCGTATAACCTCTTCAGCTTTAGTTAGATACGTTTGCAGTTCTTCGTCTGTCACGTTCTTTATGCTTTTCTTAGGTTTGATTTCTTCTACTTTTGGTTCTTCCTTCACTACTGGTGTTTCCACTTTTGGTTCAGGTTTAACTTCTTGTTTTACTTCAGGAATAACTGGTTGTTCTTGTTTAACTACAGGCTCAGCTTGTTTAGCTTTAGGCGATGCAGTTTCAGAAATAATTTTTTCTTTTGGCTTTTGTTTAGGAGCTTTATAATCCATTGGTGCTTTAGGACCTACAGGCTCATCTGGATAAAAGCCTTTATTCATCTTAGGTCCAGCTACACGTTGTACAACATTACCTAATGCTCCACCTACTGCAGCTCCAAATAATGCATTAGTTGCAGTCTGTCCTACACTATATTTCTTTCCTGCATGTACTCCAACTGATTGCTTTGCTATATCATCTGCAGCTCCGTATATAAATCCTTCAGTTGCAGCTACTTTAGTAGCCATCTGGATACCTTTTTTGATACCCATTTTAGTTGCTTGAGCTCCAGCTGTACCTATACCAAATGTACTTAAGCCAAGATATGTAGTAGGGTCTTGGAATAAAGCTTTTAATCCTCTTCCTACTTGATTCACATCTGTGTCAGTTGCATCATATGCTTCTAACACTTTTAAGAAGTTCTTAGCTACTTCAGGGTCTTTACCATACATTTGCTTAGCTGTCATTATTGTATCTGTAAGATTCCAATTGTATTGACTTAATTCCTCAGTCATTCTCTTAGCTACTTGAGCTCCATTCATTTTTGAGGTGTCTATATTAAATGCATCTAAAACACTTCTAGATGTTTCTTGGAATGTTTCGTCCATTTCTAGTAATGCCTCATCTTTAATCTTAGGTATTACTCCTGCAGCACTTAGTATCTCTTGTGTATTTTGCTTTTGGTCTAAGTCTAAATTCCCAAATATATTTGCAGCTGATGATTTATATATCTCAGTACCTCCACCAATAGCTGATTTATTTGAATTCCCATAATCTATTACACGCTGTCCTCTTAGGTACTTGCTTCCATGCAGACTTCGTTCTAATTCATCTGCGTCGTCTGTAGGTTGGTCATATAATATTTCCCATCCTTGTAACGACTGTCCATGGTTCTTGTATCTATTTATTACTCCACTTTTTGAAACACCATATTTTATCTGCCCAGTTTGTGCATTTCTTAACTTGTAGAAATGTTTAGCTTTTGGGTCCGTTGATGGAACCATGTTTTCGCGTTCATATTCTTCAACTTCTTGTTTATCCATGTCGTTAAATATTTTATTGCTTGTTCCATATCGTTTACCATCTTTGACTATAACCCTAGGCGCATCAAATATGCCGTCACCTGTGTCACCATTTGCGTTTCCGTATTTATCTGTACCAAATCCAAGTAGTTTCCCTAGTCCTGTATTTGCGTATTTGTTTTTAAGAATATCGAATGTACTCGAATCTTCATAAACCGTATTATCCCTTTGGCTTGCTTGTATATTTTGTTCTAATCCAGCTAAGTCCCATTCTTCCATTGCGATATCCTTATGTGTATAAAGCAACTAGAGTATTATCAATTCTAGTTACTTCTAGCTCCAGCTGCGTTTCGTCTTTCGATGTATGCATTACTGGGTTTAAATGGATTGAAGAAGTTTCTAAAGTTAGAACCTCCATAGTTTCCATTAGTTTCTCTAATTAGATTTAGTGCTTTAAGCTTTTCTTGCTCTTTAACTTTAGCTGCATTGGCTATTTGTTGTTGAGTATATCCAGCTGGTGCTTCTTTTGGACTATTAGATATTAAGTCACTCAATGCTGATTTAGCTTTGTTTTCATCTCTTGTTTGAATCATGAATTTCTTTAATGTAGCTAGAGTTCCAGTACTCTTAGAACCTGTTACTACATCGAATCCTTCAAATATAGGACGACCATTTTTATCTTTTCCTACCTTTTTTACTATATTAAAGTTAGGATTAGCTTCGTTTATCTCGATAAATGTTCGTTGGTCCTCTTTGCTAGACTTCTCATAAAAAGTCTTCTTTGGTCCAGTCAAGTTTTTACCATAGTCTTTAAGAGTTGCTGATTTTCCAGCTCCAACTCCTTTTGTTCGTATGAACTTTTTGTCAATCACATAGCCATCTGCTACTTGATATCCATATTCATTACGGTTTTTTAGGTTCGCTTCATTTCTAGCGTTTGCTGCTTTGTTCTTAGATGTCTGAACTTCTTTTCTACTCTCATTCGTGCTTAGAGTATTATCATAATCTAGTTGTGCTTTTATTCCAAGTTGCTCTAAAGCATTTACTTCAGCCAATGCTGCAGCTTCTTTACGACTTGTATTTTCTACATCTGCAGCTAATACTCGTTGCTCATTAGTTAAGGCGGCAGCTTCTTCATTCGATTTGATATTAAGTAAACTATTAACGTTTTTATTCGTTTGTTCATTGACATCTCCTTGAGATACTTGTGCTACTGCGGCTCTTGCTTGGTCTTCATTCATTCCAGCTAAAGCTCCACTACCTATCAATTCTGCTACATTCCCTGAGCGTACATCCCTACCGTTCGTTACAGCTAAGTCACCTAGTTTGTTTAATTGGTCTATAAACATTCTATTGTTTTGTGTTATAGCTGGGTTAAAAGGAGCTCGTACAGTTTGCTCTCTACGGGGATTAAATGTCATCATGATTAGAATACCAAGTTAGACATTCGTTCATCACGAGCTACATTTCTATCATAAGCACCTTGAGCCATCTTAAGATTTGCGTTTTGAAACTTCTTAGCATCTTTACGCCCTTTGTAAGCATTGTATGCACCAAATCCACCAAATCCAGCTTTCGTAATATTTGCAAACGCTTTGCTTCCAAATAGATTATTCATGCTGTCCATAAATCCAGGATTTGCTGCTGCATTTGCAGCTTGTCCTATTACGACATCACCCGTTCCATTCATCATATATTCTGGAGCATTAGCCATTGCAGCTTCTCCAACGTCAGCCATGACTGGAGTTATTGCTTGCATCATTGCTTGTGAACCCACTTCTCCTGCTGCAGCTTGTCCTGCTCCTTGACTAAATATGTTTCCCCACATGTTTCTACACCATTTCTACAATGTACTTCTTCACTTGACCTGTAAGATGAGCTCCTCTATTTCCGTTTTCAGATATTGCATCTTTGTCGAAATAGTGGCTTGCTGCAGTTGCGTCTTTGATTAAAGTAATTATATCCTGTGGTAATTCAACTTCAATTCCTGGTTTAAATTCAGCTGTATATAATCCAATAGATGCAAACACATTAGTGTTTTGTTGTGCATGTACAGTTGGATGTACTATAACTTTTTTGAACTCACCAAGAGTCTTATGTCGTCTTACATTGTTCAAGCTTGTAGCTTCACCTTTAATTGTTGTTTTAACTTTATCAAAGTTATTAACTTGTGGATTAATAACTGGATTCATTTGTTTGTTTTCGTTCGGCATTGTTGCCTCCTTTGTTTAATTAATAGTTGTATCAAGGGCGAACCCTTGAAATTAAGCTTAGCTTAAGTTGATACCATTTCCACTTAGACCTGAAGCTGGGTTTGGATGTGGAGTATAATCGTTATAATGTTTAACATCTGTAGTTTCCATAGACGCCATTTGTTCTAAACGAATTAACCATGCCTCATTAAGGATAGCACAACCTGTGATTGCTTTCCATCCAAAAGAACCATATTGTTCTAGAGGGTCATTAGCACCCGCTGAACCAATAGCTTTAACGATTGCACGGATACCACCTTTACCACGAAGTGTAGTTGTAGCATATGCATCTTGAGCTAGTAAGATTGTAGGATAAACGTTAACGTCTGTACCTGCAGTACCTTGTGCTACGATTGGGTCATTGTTTGAAGACTCTACAAATCTAAAGTCACCATATGAACCTACTTCATCTTCATTAATTGAGTTACCGTAATCTGCGTAATCTTCAACATTTTTCCAACCATTAAGTTCTCTGTAATCTTCTGTAACTTCCATTGAACATACAGCGATATAAGCTGAACGAATAGGAGTAGTTCCAACTGCAGTTGAACCTGTGATTACTTTTTTGAATTTACGACCTTTTTGTTTTTTCAGCTTAAGTGCTGCAGTTTTAAGGTCTGTAATTTTCGCGATACCGTCTCCAGCTTTAGCTGCTTCAGCATCAATCATTGCTTTACGAGTTGTTGCACCGTTAGCATAGATAACATTTGTTCCACCACGTAACGCATCACGACGAATAGTTTCTACAGTCATGTCAGCTTGGTCACCAAGAATGTCTGTATATACAGTTTGGATATTGTCATAGTTATATAAATCTAATTCATCTGTAATTAGAACGTAGTCACCATAGTGAGCAACTTCAAATTCTACTTCTTCAGAAACGATTTTGTTACCACCTTTTACAGTTCCGTCATATTCAGTTAAAGGAGTTGTAGCTGGTAGGATATTCTTATATCTACGAGCAAATGCTTTCTTAGTGTTTGATTTACTTGGAATAGTTTTAGCTTGACCGAACATGTCCCATACTGTGTTGTCGATTGCTCTTGTTAATAACATTCTGTCATATACTGCTTGACATTTGTTTGAAACTGTTTTCGTGTTTGTTTGTGATATTACTGTACCTGCCATAGGATTTCCTTTGTTTTATTGCCATAGAGTTAACTACGGTTGTGGCTCTTGAGTTTGCCTCAATATACTCGTGCTTTGTTAATAGACTCGTTTCGCCATCTTCCGTTAATCTCTTCTACTATTCAGTACAAGCTTTTCAAATTCCGCGTCAGTCATAGCTAATATGTCATCTGCTTCAGTTTTAGAACCATTAGATGAAGATGATTTATCTGCACCTGTAGCTCTTCTACGCATTTGCTCTTCACGCTCTGACATTTTCGGTTTTCGTTCTGTCGGAGTTTGTGGTCTTGTATTCTTTCGTTGGTCTGAAATACGCTGACCGATTCTTGCATATGCTTCAAAGAATGAACCACCGTTAAGTGCTACATCTTTATATGCTAGTGGTATAGTTTCTTGTGCTAAACCACTTTTGATATGATTTGAGAATGCTCTCAATCTAGTAGGGTCTGAAGCAATATTACCTACAAAGTCTTGTGGTAACTCATTAGTTAATGCTTTAAATTCACTAGCATGTGCTTCATCTCTAAGTATGTCTGATGCTACTACTTCAACTTCAGATTGTCTCTGTATATCAAATTGTGGTTGATACGACTGAGCTGCCTCTTCGTCTAAGTCATCTAAATCTACTTGACCCATTGCTGCAATTTTAGCTATAGCTGCTGGATTTCCAGCTTTTGCTTCAATCATAGTTCTTAAATCATCTTTCGACAATTCCCCTTGTTGCACGAACATATCGTTCTCTGAATCCATATTAGGTTTCACAGTTCCTGACTTGATACCTCTTGTAGCTAATTGCACTAACTCTTCTTGTGAAGATATAGATACTTTCGTACCGTTAATGTCTACTTCAATTGGTTTAAAGTCTGAGCTTGTGTCTTCATTTTGCAAGTTGTTGTCACCACCTGAATTGTCGTCCATATTTTCATCATTTAAGTTGTCTGGAGTATCGTCCGTTTTAGTGTCGTCCGAATCATGTGAAGTGTCGTCCGTGTCGTTAACGTCCGTACTTGTAGCTTCGTACTCATTCTGTGAAGTTACGTCCTGTCGTGCAATGTCGCTTTCGTTTCGTGCAATGCCGTCCCTATGCCCTTCGGTCCCTCCTTCGTCGGTCCCGTTACTTTGCTCTATCTCATCTCGTTCTGCATCTGCTGCATCCATCAATGCTTGTAATTCTTCATCCATTTATATAGTCCTCCTGTCGGTACTAGGTCGTTCTTGTTGTTTAGATTTAGCATCTGCCGAATCTTTTGCTATCTGACTAATTGCTTGAGCTGGTTTGATTGATGTTTCCATTTCATGAGCTTTAGCTTTAGCATACTTCTCAGCTGACTGAGCCTCTTTATAAGCCGCACCCGATTGTGCGTCCATCATACATTTGCTTCCATCCATTACAGCTTTCTGAGCAAGTGCATTTTCTTTTTGTATCTGAGCTTGAATTAAGCCTACTTCTAGTTGAGCTTTTTGTATTTCAAGTTGTTGCATCATTTGTTCCGCTGGACTTGGCTCAGGTTGATAATTTCTTAACTCTTCCGCTTTGTCATACTTATCAAACAATTCAAACATTTCAGCTACAAGTTCATTGAATGTATCTGGTGGTACAGTTTCACCAAGTTGTCTAGATTGTTGCAGTAACATATTCAGTTGTTGCATTTTAATCGTCCGATTGACATCGGTGCCAACCTTAATTACTATTGCAGCTTTATCTGAATCTTTCAACGCTACGTAATTTAGTTCTTCGTCCCGTCCAAACAATTCTTCTATTTGCTCTGGCTCTAGAAACACCTCTGCCATAGTCAACCAATTTCTACATATTTTTGACAACATGTTTGATGAGTTTCTTAACACAATGATTAAGATAACGTGATGATTCACTTCATTTGGTTTTCCCCTCTTCATATTAAGACTAAAGGATTAAAGTTATGATCCACTTCCTTTTTGTTTTCCCCTCCCCACATTCTTTCATTTCAATTCTTTGAATGTTTGCTCAGTTTCAACTCAATCTTTGAGAGACAAGGTTGTCACAAACAGTGTAAAATC
>JAUTWP010052753.1:0-12831 GCA_033042655.1 Cyathermia naticoides
AAGCAGCCATGAGAGATATGGGTGATGAGATACTTAAAAAGATAGCCCAAGAATTGACAGAGAAGTTACGAAACTCAGTAAGCGTAGACTGGCAAAAACGAGAAAGTGTAAGAGCAAAAATGCGTAACATGATACGCATCATATTAAGACGCTATAAATATCCACCAGATGAGCAGATGGAAGCTATAGATATGGTGATGAAGCAGGCGGAGGTTTTGAGTGATGAGTGGAGTAAGTAGATACTAAAGTTCATAAAAAATATAGAGATCTTTTAAGGTTTCTATTTTAGATCAAGCATTTAGAGGGAGAGTTATGATGAAAATTAGAAAGGGGAATATTAATTCTTTTACATTAGGTGCAATACTATATGGATCTTTTTTTGCAGGGTTGATATTAATAATATATAAATATTTGGAAAATCCCAACAAGTGGGCGATATTTCTATTAGTTATATTAGGATTAATTGTTATTTTTACACTCATTTATGTGATACGTAAAAAACAAATTTGGAATTTTGTTTTTGGATTTAAACCTACCGAACCTTTAGAGGATGTAGAAAACATTATTCAAAGTCTTCGGGAAGAAAAAGATAGTGAAGCATTAAAGTATGTTAAAAGACTAGCCATCTATTGGGCAGCATTAAAAGGGAGAATAAGTTTAATTCAATTTTCTCTGTTCTTGCTCACGTTAGTAGCAGGATTCTCTTCTATGGGAGTATTGTATAGTCAACTTAATGAAATGAATAAAACAAATAAACTTACACAAAAATCATTAGAGCAGTTTCGTAAACAAAATGAATATTTAAAAGAACAAATGTCACTTCAGTGGGAACAATTTAGATACCAAAAATCATTAGAAGGTGCAAAAAGGAAAACAGTTTTATTGAGTTATTTGTATGACAAAAAAATAAATGATATACCAAAATATAATTCAAAAATTCGGCAGAATGCTTTAAATGAATATATAAAAATGGAAAAACCAATTAAACAGAAAAATATTGTAACTTACCTATCTAGACATGGAACAATAAGCAAATCAGCAAATTCAGATAATCAAATTAATTTGTCTAAGGCATTACTCCAAGGTATTGAGTTTGGATATCATGATTTAACAAGTATGAGACTTGATCATGTGAATTTTGGAAAAGCAACTTTAACTTATATAGATTTCAATAATTCTAATTTGGACTATTCAAATTTTCAAGATGCAGTATTAACAGAAGTAAATTTATCTAATACAACAATGTTACATGTTAATTTCTATAATACAAAAGTAAGCAATGTCACATGGAATATTGGGGGAAATAAGTATAGACCCGTTTTATGTTGCAATATCTATGGGATAAGTGGGATTAGTGATAAAATGAAAAATATTTTATTAAATAGCGGTGGCTATGTTGAAGAAGAAAATTTAACTAAGTGGAATGAATGTTTAAAAGATAAATCAATTTTAAAGAACTGAGATGGAGAGCTTTTAGAGAGGAGTTGTGATGACATGGAATTTTAAAATACAATAAAAGGTTAAAATCATGAAATATAATGAACTATTTGTAGGCAGAGAAAATGAATTAGAGACTCTTTTAACTGATTTTGAGAATGTAAAAAATGGTAATCCTACCATTAGAGTTCTTGTGGGAGAGACGGGGTTAGGTAAGACACGTTTAATACAACAGTTTTACCAGAGTATTTCAGCTGAGATAAACACAAGTGTGTTCCATAGATATTGTCCCGATAAGCTAAAAGTAGGTAAGTCTTTATCTTTAAATCCTGAATTTGACAGTACACAAAATACACAAAATAATATGCCTTGGTTTTGGTGGGCAATGAGAGGAATACAGCCTAGCCAAAGAAATGTTAGTGAAGAAACTCCTTGTGTACTTATAAAATCATTACATCACCTTACACCACATGTAAAGCTTATGCAAGAGAAGTCTAATAATCATGCAGAACAGTGGTCTTTTGCAGAAAGTAGTATTAAGGTAATTGCATCTTTAGTAGACTTATTTACTACGGGTGGTGTCATTACAACAGGAGTAGGACTTTATGGCACGATACAAGATTCCAAAGTAGTAGTGGACACGGCTAGAAGTATCCATAATAAATCTGAGTTTAATCATATATCTGAATATAAAGACAATGAACAAAAAGAGTTTACTGAGATTATTCAAGATTTTTTTGAAAAGATAATATTAAATGAATTAAATGTTCCATTAGTTTTAGTTGTTGATGATGCACAATGGATTGATAGTGATAGTGTTGTGTTTTTAGAAAAATTATATAGTATTGCTTTAGAAAATAATTTACCTCTTTATATTATCGCAACACATTGGTCTACTGAATGGTATAGCAATAAAAATGAGGAAAGTACATTTTCACATTTATGTTATAAAAATAAAATTGACCCATATATCATCAAACCAATAACTGACCATAGTGATGTAAATAAAATTTTAAATGCTTGTTTACCAGGTATTACTGACTTACAAAAAGAAAAAATCATTAATAAAACTTCTGGGAATTTTGGCTATTTGTATGATTTGATTTTATATTTTTGCGCTGATGAGAATAAAGATTTATTTGTTGAGGATAATAATGCAAAACAGTTAAATAAATATGGTGAAGAAGAGTTAGAAAACATTATTACAGATTTAGATCATATTGCACTTATTCAGAAAAGATTTAATCAATATGAAGAGTCTATTCGTAAAATTCTTATGTGGAGTAGTTTTCAGGGAGAAGAATTCTTTGAAGTTTTAACTAAAGAGGTTGGAGAGAGGATAGATAATCTAATAGATGTCACAGAGGAACTGAATAAAGCAAAAGTACAATATAACGCTATTGAAAGTACTTTAGAAAACATAAGTACATTCCCTAATCGTGCATTATTTGAAGTTGCATTCAAGAAATTAAAATCAAGAAAATTTGATATATTTACAGATCATTTTCTTACAGTTATGGATGATTGGTTTGATAATAAAAAGTACGAACAATATCCTGTCAGTGTAGAAACTTTTTTGTTGCTGTTTAAATCTCTGACCTCAAAAGAAGATGATAAGTACCCTTTAATTTTAGTTGAGTTGCTTCTGAACTATATGAATACAAGACAGTTTGTAAAACTTGATTCTCTTACCAAGGAACTTGTAAATCTTGAGATATCAAGTTATTTAGATGAAAAGATATTAAAAGATGTAGCATCGGTACTTGAATGGAATTCTTATTTTGAAAGTACAATAGCTTTATCGGATTTACTCATATCCCAAATAGATATAGCAACAGAAGATATAGGAGAGTTATATCATAAATCACAATATTTATACATAAAAGCGTCAGCTCAATTGAATAGAGGTGTTGAAAATGATTTAGAAAATGCCCAGTCTAATATTGTAAAGGCGATTAATCTTATAAAAGACACAGTTTTTGATGAAGAAAAAAATTTAACAACAGATTATTATATAGATCTTGCAGATTATTATAATTTACTAGGTAATATTTATTTGAATGTTAATATTGATGCATCAATACTTAATTATGAAAAATCTGCATCAATTTTACAGAGTAATATTAATAAAATAGAATCTGAACATAGAATTAGATTTGAGATGCAATTAGCCAATAAGTTTGGAAACATAGGATTGGCACATGAAAAAAAAGAGAATTATGATGAGGCATTAAAATTTTATAAAATGCAAACTGCTATTTTCAATAATATTAATATGGATTTGTTAAATGTTGGTGATTCTTATATATTACAAAATTTTATTGCGAATGCAGAATTAAATCTAGGGGTTGTGTTTTTAACATTAGCAGGTGAAGATAGATATCTTGCTTCTTTGAATTTTACTTTATGTATTGACAGATTAAATACATTAAAAGATAAATTAGGCAACATGTTTACACAAACTATGATATTAAACCTTATTAAGGCATATGCGTATCGAGGTCAATATTTATTGTTATCTAAAGATTATAGTGAAGCAAAAAAAGATATAGAAATAGCCATGAATATTGGTGAAAATATTTCTAACCCTATTTTTGCTATTCAGGATATCTTGGTAAATGTATATTATTTGATGACTGAAGTGAAACTGGTATTAAATGATGATACATCATTATCATTAGTGGAAGTGGATAAAGGTATAGATATATTAAAGGAAATGGAAACATATTCAAGTGCTATATTTAATTCTGTTCATACTAATTTATTAAATGAATTTTATAAGAAAAAATCTAGCTTGGAATATCTCAAAATAGAACAGGAATGTAGTTCAGATGCTAGGTGTATGATAGATAGGATTATGCTAATAAAAAATAAACTACCAACATATGATATCATGCTTATAGATACTTTATTAGGAAAGGCGTATATAGATTATGCATCTTACTATAATCGTATGTTTGTAAAGGAATGGAATCAATATAATACTATTGATTCCACGCTACTATCTCATATAGACACAAATGCGAGCTTTGGGTTAGAATTATTGCAAAATATTACAAATAAAATTCAAGAAGAGAAAAGGCATGCGATAAAAGATATTTTTTATACATCACTCGCACGAGCTTATAAATTTAAAGGCATGGTGCAATCCATGAAGGAAAACGGAAATAAAGTAGACGCAGTAAAATATTTTGATATGTCAATTGAAAACTATGGATATGTAGAAACTAAGGATGAAAAATTTGATTTGTATTTGAATAATGTAAAGCAGCAAAGAGAAGAGTGTCTTGCGTAAATTGTGAGCCCTACATCAGACAATTACGGATGATGTAGTTTAATATGGTAAATTGGGTAATCTATTACCATAGGCTTAGTAAGAATTATAACACAAACATTTCTTTAGGATAAATTTTCAAATCAATATCCATATCATAAAGATCTTCTATGTCAAACATTGCTTCAAGTTTTTCTATGGAGTCAAAGCCATCTATATACCAGTTATATATAATTTCAGATGAATGAGGTATTGCTAGATGCTCTTCTTCAGTAGACTTATAGTGGTACATTGATCTTATGGATTCTTCTCTTGTCATGATGCCTTTTCTTTTTGGTAGGCTACTGTTTTTTCAAAACCATATATTTCAATGCCTTCATCATAGCTAATGAGGTCAGCATATCCATGTTGCACATTTATTTGGTTAGAGATAACAGCAGATAGATATATTTTTTCATGTTCGTTTAGTGCTATATTTGCCTGTATTTTTTGGTCTATCTTTTCTAAAATAGGTATAAATTGTTCTTTATCTGTCATAGGAGTCCCTTAAATTAATTTAACCGCCGTACCCTCATAATGGTATGTGGTAACAGTAGAAGTCTTACCCTCAACCATTCTAGGCATACTTGCTACAGAACCTACACTCCCTTTAACGTTATTGTCTATATTAGACATAACATTGATAACAGCATTGCCTCCAAGTTCTAAGGCTTGTAGTTGTAGTTTCTCTTTAGCTTGTGTCTTGTCTGTGTCAAATGCTTCTATCATACCGAGTACACTATACTTTTTATCGATATTAGGAATATTGAAGAGTTGTATATCTCTAATGGCAGTCATTTCCTCCTCTGTTTTAAGAGCTAGCCCTTCTAGTTTTGGAAACATCTTTTTATATAGCCATACTGAGGGTCTCACAATAACAGCATAGAACACAAAGATAATAATTAAAAAAGTAAAAAATTGGTCAGCAGTCATGGATTTATTTTCCTTACCTAACTATAGTTAGTTGATGTAAAAATGTACCATCTATATACTTATAGTTAGTTTTACTATAGGTATGTAATTATGAAAGAATCCAATATAGACAAAGAACAAATACTTGAAATTTATAAAAAAATTGGACTGAATGTAAAAAAACTACGCCAAGAAAAAAGCATGTCTCAATTGGCACTTTCTTTAGCTATAGGTCATAAAGCAGTGGGTACAGTTTCTATGGCAGAACTATGTACTAATAATAAACACTTTAATATAGAACATCTGATTAAGATTGCAGATGTTCTAGAAGTAGATGTTTGTGAATTTTTTAAATAAGTGTTACCTACGTATTTGAACAAAGTATTAATTATTATAATTTAGATACTTGTAAAAAATATTCACATTAATTCCCATGGTATTTAATAAACCTTTTATAATCCCTGGTTTAATGGTTTTTTTACCTCTTGCAGGTATTGTAATAGATTGTTTATATGAATGTTTAAACCTTAAATGAGATCCTTTTTGCCTAGAAAATGAGTAACCTAGAGATTCAACAAATTTTCTCATTTGTTTTCCTGTTATATTTGATAATGGTGTCATCCTGAATCCTTTGCTTTGTAGCAAGGTAAGTCAAAAACTTACCTGCTAAGTTAATTAACCATTGTGGCACCTCTTTTAAATAACTAAAGATATAATTATCTTTTAGGTGAACAATTTCCTCTACCTTTGCCTGAAACACCACCTGTTGTACTTGGACCATTTACAGGTCTGCATGTGCCTTTTCCCATGAGAAACTCCTTTCTTTTGATCTGTACTCTTAAGTACAATGAAGAATATTAAAAAAAGAAATTTGATACTAGGGTGTTTACTCGTACAAAAAAATTAATTGTAGAAATATATGGGGAAAGGAAGTGATTTTTGTGTTTTAAACTCTTGAGAACAATGTTTTTTGAGATATCTATTATATTTTTTTAATTTATTTTTATCTTTAATAGTATATGCAGAATAAGCGGCTAAATAGACCATCATATCTGAAAAATGTTCTTTTTTTTGTTTATCAATATATAAATCGAAAAACTCATTATAATATTTCAAGCTCGCATTAAAGTTTTTAGATTTAAGATGGAAGTTTGCTTGGATAAATAATATATCTTGTCCATGAGAATGTATTATATTATTGTCAGACTGTAATAATGATATCAATTGCTCCAATAAATGTTTTGCTTCATTGAATTTAACTTGATTTTCTTGTTGTGAAATATCACAATACAGAGTTGTATATAGAGATAATGTTTGAATTTCTTCAGATGGGTTTTTAGCAATCTTAGACATTTGAAAACAAACTTTTTCAGCTTTAAAATAATTTTCAGATTGATTTAACCTAAATAAATTCATAAGACATTGAAAGTTTGTTTCATCTGATATTTTCATTAAAAAAACATCATTACTTAATGATTGATAGTACTTAACTTTTTTATCAATATCATCAAATTCTTTATGAAAATAATTATGAAAGATATCGGCATCTTCCTTGGCTTTCATTAAACGATTATCTTTTTGGTTTAAAAATATGATTATTTTTAATAAATAATTATCTTCTAAAATACTCTCTTTACTATTTGGATTTGTAAGTTCTATAGTAATATCACCAGTAAGAGTAGAAATGATTTCATCAATTGGGTTATAAAAGGGTTGTATCATTTCATAATATAAAGGAAGTAGAGGATTGATAATGGGTTTACCTTTTGATCTCTCCATCTCTATGTTATATAAAATATTATATTGATAAACAAGTTGTAATATTTTATTCTCTTCAATATCATTAGATAACTGAAAACCAAAATATTTTATTAGTTTATTATATGAATCTTGTACAGCTCTAGCAATTAAAAACTTTGTAATTAAACTTGTTTTGTTAGGTTTACTCCATCGATCTTTAACAAATTGAATAAACTTTTTTTTATTAGTAACATTCACTCTATCAGATGAAAAAACTTCATCTAATAACCAATGATAAGGAAGTTCTTTTTTTAATTTTTCAGGGGTTAGTTTTTTAATCTTCGAAATGAAATTTATAGCATCTTTATATACTGGTTGTATGCCCATAGTATCACTTGACTGAAATATCCCCGTATAATTTAAATTTTGATTAAGATATAGCTTTAAACTTTTGCTATCTGGAATTACATTTTTATATTTCCATGGTTTTAAAATATCTTTAGATGAGAAAGCTTGTGATTCACTACTATTCTCATCAATTTCATTACATAAACTATCTAACCCTTTACCATATAAGTCAAGCCACCAATTCATCAAATATTCGATAGGCATTTTAATATTATTGGGATCTTCAGTGTTTGGTAAATACCAAAAGAGACCACCAGGCATATTTTTATCAATACGCTTCTCATAGTCTACATCTAAGTTTGCAAATTTATAGGCTAAAAAAGGAATAACAAGTCGTTTTAGTATGATCCAGTTTATTTTTTTTGTATTTTCTTTTGTTTGGAATATTAATAAATTTTGATAAATAGAAATATATAAAAACAATAGCTCTTGAAATATCTCAACTAATTTTATATTTTGTTTATCTAACTCTAAATTTTCAAATATTAATTCTATGTGTTCTTTGTACTTTTTACTACTCTCCTCTTGAGTGATAAATCTTTTCTTTTCTAAAGTTTGTTTTAATTTGACATCTTTCATATCAATATCAACTATTTGCAGGATTTTAATAAATAGTTCTTCTGGATTTAGCATATATAATTCCTTTGTAAAATATTTTATAGTAGCTTTAGTAAAGAAGTTCTTTTATGAGAGAATTAATTTGTTATAATAGTTACCAATAGGTTACCAATTTGGTTTAACAAAAATATGAAACTGTATGAAAAGCCCACTCTATCGGTGGTTGTGAATGTGTGAAAATTAACTGGCAGAGAGGAAGGGATTCGAACCCTCGATGAGTTGCCCCATACACGAGTTCCAGTCGTGCGCCTTCGACCACTCGGCCACCTCTCTAACATCTATCTGAAGAAGATAGGAAAGAATTATAGCCAATCGTGTTTAAAATTGACTAAATTTAATGGCATATAAGCTCTTTTTTGTTATGATTCTCCTGCCTCTTTTAGACCTGTGCAATGGCTTACAGGGACAACGGGTCAGGATGGGAACATAGCAGCCCACCCCTGTTCGTCATGTGCCGCAGGGATCTGAAGGAGGTCTTTCCTTCTTATGAACCAGCAAATATAAACCCTTTTTTTGAATGAATAAACACACTTTATAATTAAGTCTTTTTAAGATAAACTTGACCTGATATAATTATTTCTAAAAAGAAAGACAGGAGACAACGTAATGATTTGTGATTAGAAAATACATAGTATGCATACTTTTTTTAGTACTTTCTACACAATTGACAGCAGCAGAAAAAACACATTTTACGATTGCCATTGATCCTGAATACATTCCTTTTACCCAAAAAGATATTGATGATAACCCCAGTGGATTACTGGTAGATTTTTGGAACTATTGGGCCAAGGTAAATCACTATACAGTCTCATATAAATTTTATCCTTGGAATAAAACACTTGAAGCAACCCAAAAGGGAGAAGTTGATTTTCACTCCGGAACGACCAATGATAAAGAGTGGATGTATGCTTCAAATAAAATATATGAGATAGAAACCTCACTTTTTACACTGCGTAACTCTAAGATTAGCAATATTAAATCGCTACGGCACAAACGTGTAGGAACGATCGATTCATATTATGGGGATCTTGTAAAAGATGCTACAGGAAACACTATAGAAGTGGTTACCTATGATGATTATCAGCCTTTGGTAGAAGCATTGAAAAAAGGTGAAATTGATGCACTGATTGATGATGTTGAGTCAGTTGTTTACTTTTTTATAAAAACCGGACAGATGAACCAATTTAAGCAGATCAAAGATCAAAGATTACATTTTTATAATGATATTTATGCAATCTGCAATGCAAAAAACAGACCTTTGCTCAAACAGATCAATGCAGGACTAAAGAAGATGACACTTAAAAAACTTGCACAGATCGAAAAAATATGGCTTCCGACAGGGGAGAATACTTTTTATGCTAAAAAATTAAAAGTACATAGCCAATATACTGCTGAAGAAGAGACATGGCTGCAGAAAAACAGTATCAGTCTTACCGGTGATCCCCAATGGCTGCCTGCACTTTTGGATAATGGTGTTTACCATTATCACGGGATCATGGGGGACTATCTTCGTGTTATTACCTCCAATATGGGAAGCAGGCTGAAGATACATCCTGCCGATAGTTGGGAAAAAATACTTCACCCCTCAAGTGGTCGGTACAGTGATGTTATTTTTGGATCAATGGATAAAGCAACCAAAGCAAAGCTCAGTCAAAAATATGATTTTCTGGAGGCACAGGATTTCGGTCCTATGGTTATCGTGATGAATAAAAAGGTGCGCTTTATTACGAATCTTTATGATATACGGACTAAAAAAATAGGACTGCTTTCCTCGCAGGAGTATACAGAGAGGATAGGTTCCAAATATGTATCCTATGATTTTACGAAAATGAAAACTGTACCGGCATTGTTGGATGCCATCAAGAGTGGGAAGATCGATGCTGCTCTGCTCTCTCTTTCCAAAGCCATTAATTTTCTTGTAGAGAAAAGATATGAAGCACTTGATATTGTAGGAAAGACAGATGAAAGTATTTATGTGGAGACAGGTGTGCTAAAAGCGAAACCTATCCTTAAAGATATTATCAGGAAATCCTTGATCTCCCTAAATGCCAACACCAAAGAAAAGATACTCTCCAAATGGACCAGACGTTTGAACTATATAGAAAAAGTGGATTATAAGCTGACCTATTCTGTTGCTTCATTGTTAGGCTTACTACTGCTTTCAACAGGCTATTATGCTTATGCGATCAAGAGAAAACATGAAGCAGTGCAGCGTATGAATGTCAAGATTGAGCATCTTTCAAAGACAGATGATCTTACAGGGCTTTATAACAAACGGGCATTTACCCAAGCTTTTGAGCGAAGTAATGATGAAAAAAAGATCTCCGGGCTACTTTTTATAGATGTGGATTATTTTAAAAAATATAATGATTTCTATGGGCATATGCAGGGAGATGATACTTTGGAAAAGATAGGGGAGAAACTCAACAGTTATACCTCCTGGCATCGTGGTGCATACCGTATCGGGGGTGAAGAGTTTGGTATTATCCTGTATGATTACAATAAGGATGATGCATTGCTGTTGGCTGAAAAGTTACGCTCTGAAATGGAAGCCTTGGATATTGTACATGCACGAAGCCCTTATGGACGTATTACACTCTCTATAGGTGTGTCGATGTCTGGGGAAGGTAGTAATGATACAAGAAGTCTTTATATGAATGCAGATGAAGCACTCTATAAAGCAAAAATGATGGATAGGAACACCGTTGTTCTTTATAAGGGAGGGGGAAAGAAAAGCTTTAAAGAAAAATCAGAAGTGACTTAGCCCATTTCCCCCATTTCATCATTAATGACACTCCATTCATCAAATGGCAATGCTTCAAAATGTAATTTATCTATGCTGTATTCATAGTGGTTTGCCACAGTAACAATAGTCACCTTTTCAATACCGTATTTTTTATAGAGCGAGAATTTATTCTGTGACTTGACCCAGAGACTCTCTTCGCTCTCAAAAGGTGCAGGGATGATGAGTTCGTTATGATCGGTTATATATCCATGTATCCCCAGTGTTTGTACCTCAATATGGTGTTTCATGAGGGCCAAGGCTACCATAGTATCGAACTGCATAATAAAAGGTTGTCCCAGAGTGAGATATTTGGCAAAGGCAAAATCAAAAAGCAGCATCTTTTTTCCGGATTTTTGGTAACGGTCATCAATAAAAAGTATAATTTTTTCTTTAGTAAACAGTTTCATGGTTCTGTATAGCCAGTCTTTGGAGACTTTGAACTTCTCTTTGGCAAAGGTATAAATCTGGTGGACAGTTAAGTGTTTGGTATGATGTTGCGCGAGAATAAGCAGCAGTTTTTGTTCATTGGTATCAAAAGCATTTTGAAAAAACGTTTTCATGGTTTGGGCAGTGTTTTTTTGGGAACGTGCAAGCAGTGGAAGTGTCCCTGAACGCAGGAAGTGGTTAAAACCTCTGCTTTGTGAACTGCTACTTTCAAAAGCAAGAAATTCTTCGTAATCCAAAGGGAATAGTTCAATAGGAAGAAAATCTTTGTTGGTAAGAGCAATACGTGTGACCACGAGGAGCCTCTCAACATTAGGAAATGAGGGGAGTATCTTCTTTCTGTAGTGATCTAGTACAAGCAGGGTAATGCTGTTCCTGTCTATGAACTGCTGCAGTTTACGGGTTTCTATAGTGTTAAAGATGAGGTTTGGGTCCTCTATATCTATGTAGAGGGTCTTCTCCTCATCCTCATGGGAGAGCAGATCCAGTATCATGGATGTCTTTCCTGCACCACGTACACCGTAGAGATTGAGATCACCTTTGGAGGGGAGCTGTATTTTTCTTGTGACATAATGGTCATTCACCGGGTGTTGATTTTGATAATATTCAAGCAGATCCATACATATCCTTCCTTCTTAAAAGGAAATATTTTTCTGTATTATAGCATTTTTAGACTAAAAAGTATTGCACCTTTCAAAAAGTTTGGGTATAATTCGCGTTCCTAAATTTATGTTAGAGGGTTCAACCCCTGTGTTTTAGGCACCTTGGCTTTGCCTTGCTAACGAGTTCTTTAAAGGGTAAATATGGAAAAAATTAGATTAAAGCTTAAAGCTTACGATCATAGAGTGTTAGACAGATCAGTTGCTGCTATCGTTGATGCAGTTAAACGTACAGGTGCAGAGATTAGAGGGCCGATTCCAATGCCAACTAAACTTAAGCGTTATACGGTTCTTAAATCACCACACGTAAATAAAGATGCGCGTGAGCAGTTTGAGATTAGAATTCACGGAAGAATGATCGACATCGTTTCGGCTACTTCAGATACTATTGATTCACTTATGAAGTTGGATCTGGCACCTGAGATCGAAGTTGAAATCAGATCAATGGACAAGTAGGAGTAGAGAATGGAATTTATTGTAGAAAAAATTGGTATGAGCAGAACTGTTGATGTACC
>JAUTWP010052864.1:0-12828 GCA_033042655.1 Cyathermia naticoides
CGCCTGCGAGAGGCGTCTGCTATAACAGCCTGGCTCTGAACGTAGACGTTAAACAACTTGACCTTGACCTTGACCTAGAGTGGCAACTGGAAACATGAGTCTCAGAGAACACTGGAATACCAGGAATATGCCTTGATCTGAGTCGAGGTTGAAATTGAAGAAACCACGGAAAAATACAGCTGCAGGAAATTCGTTTTTTTTTGTTTTTTTTAAACTTTCAAATTCTCACAAAATCAACAAACTAGATTCAATAAACTCCAACGAGTCAAGATAAGTAAAGCTTTTTTTATTTAACGACGCCACTAGAGCACATTGATTTGTATCTTATCATCGGGTATTGGAGGTCAAATGAGTCTATAATGGGATACGTTATCAGTTGATGATGTACCACCTGTGAACGAATATCAAGACAATCACTCCCAAAGGCATATCATGGAATTGTGAAGATGTTTAAAATTATATTTTAAGATATACCGACAGCCATACAAAAAACGTAGAACTAATACAAGACCTAGTATCATTAAATGTGTTTTGGAGATTTGCAAACATTCTTCTACCGAACAATAACATGCTTCAAAACATGTATAAAACACAGTTTAATGTAACATTCCATCCAGTTGCATTCATTTCAGACCACATCTCCACAAAACAAAAAATAATCAAATAAACGAGTACTGCGTTTTCTTTGGTTGTCAGTATATTTGATATTGAAAGGGAGTTTCTAAAGTATGTTAAGATCTAACTATACAAAAACGACGCCACTAGATTACATTGATTTGGTTTTAATCATCTGCTATCGGACGTCAAAATATTGTAATTTTTGCATAAGAAGCAAGGGGTATTTTATATGCACAACCGGGCAGAACAGCACATACCACGGTTTTTATGACCCAGATAGACAACTGTATTGAACCAAAAACAGCCCAAACAGCAAATGGGTCCACTAATAAGGACTGACAGAAAGAAAAACAATTATAATTGATAGGTAAAAAAGGAACACATTGATTTTTATCTTATCAGCGGCTATTGGACGGCATTCATATGGTAATTTTAACACGTTTATTTTATATAAAACCCGCTGCCGCCACATAGGCTACTTTCGTTGATAAGCAGCAAGGGATCTTTCATATACACTTTCACACAGGACAGCACACACCACGGGCTTTGATGAACCAGTTGTGGAGCACTGTTTGGAACGGAAAATAGCCCAAACTGCAGATGAGTCCACTAAGAAGGATCGATCCGACGACAGACTGCAACAAACCCTGCTATGCTACCGACTGAGCCACATCCCCCTCTTTAATTGATAGGTAATGAGAAGAAAATTAAAAGTGGTGTTCAAACTGATGTTGGGGTCGTTAACTCATGACTCTTTGGATTCCTGTTTGTGTTGGTGGTGGTGGTGGCGGTGGCGGTTTGTTGTTTTTTGGTGAAACGTCAGGTCAGAAATGTATTCACGTGCTTCCATCAGATAACTGTTCAAGCACGCTCCAATTGGAAGCAGCCTCTGAACAGGGTCAGGGGTCGTTCCCGATGAAAGAAAGGAGGGATGGAGGCTATGGAATTTATAGATGAGTTATTAAAGTTGGACTTATAAAAATATGTTATTAGCAAAAAAGTTTTTTCTGTGGGCATTGCCAAAAGGTCTTTAGTTTTAGGATAACAATTTGTCCAATTTGTTGGGGTTGGTCTGAAAAAAACACAATAAAAAGGCTAAAACAAAATTGAAAAGCTAGTCCTAAAAGGGCCATTTTGGTGAAAATATGTGAGAGACATTGTCTTCATAAAAAACGCCTCAGTAACAAGTATACTTCTATATGTATTTTTCCAGATGAAAAAGCGTATTTAAGTTAGTTTAGTTGTATTAGTGTGTTATTACTAAAACGTGTTACAGTATCTGTAAAGATGCATTATAACTCTAAAATGATTATTCCTCATTAAACAGTGCGCCGAGTTGTTAAACAAACATTCCTTTCCTTTTAACCTTGACAGTCGTTTGAATCGTTTGACAACGTCAGTATTTCAATTTACATTCAACCTTTGACTCGCCCTCACGAATGAATCAGACTCAACGTCACACACAAATTTCCCCAGGGCTTTTTCAATAATCATGGTAGGAATTTGAAAGTAATTTAATTTCTCTTATGGACTTGGCATTAACTGATAGGCGTTATGTTGTATACAAAACAGAAATAAAAACATCATCTCCGTAATCTTTAATTTGTAAAACGAACGGTTTGGTTAGCGACACATAACTTTGTGTATTGGTTAGTCGATGGCTATTAGGATTTTAAATGAAGTTGTCTTAGTTTTATGACGACTGCCACCAGTTTTCGACAGTAACGTGTTGTCAGCTAACTATACAACGTATCACCCATTTTGACCTGTCATGGTTAGGATAATTATTTATCTTGCTTTCATCAGGAAACTATACAATCAGGCTTCCCTTGAGCCCCGTCAGGGACCTCGCCTGAAGGATTATTTTGACCTTTAAATCCGGTCTCCGTGGCCGAGTGGACAAGGCTGGTAGGTACTGAGATCGAATCTCTCAGTCGAGGAATGGGATTTTTAATCTGTATCGACTCTAACCCAGAGTGAGTGCTCCGCAAGGCTCAATAGGTAGGTATTTCCACTTGCACCGACCAGTGGTTCCATAACTGGTTTAACAAAGGCCATGGTATGTACTATCCTGTCTGTAGGATAATGCATATAAAAGATCCCTTGCTGCGTATGGGAAAAGGTAGCGGGTTCCCTCTATTCTACTAATATTAATATCAGTCCTGGACAGACAGCTCAGGAAGCTAAAATCATAAACTGAGCCTGTGATAGGCGTCTGCTATAACAGCCTGGCTTTGAACGTAGACGTTAAACAATTTTGACTTGGCTTGACTTGTCATTAAAAAACGTGTTGCAGTTGATAAGTGTTTGACTCTTAATTGTCGCTGATTGAACATTGCGACTTTGGGGATTTCACTTAAATAAATAAGCATTCCTTTATTAATTTAGAGTCCTGATTGGATTTGGAAATTCCCTAACGCGTCTGCTAAAAAAGATTCCTTCTAGAATCCCTGGCACTTTGTAATTAAATCCACCTCTTATAATACGCAAATCTCAACATCACTTTACCCAATTACAATCTATAATCTTATGATATTACCTGTCATACTTGACCATTTAGCTTTGTTCAGAATTTGATATGGTTAGGTCAGAAGTCAGCACTGTAATTACCGACTCTCTAGGGTTTGTAAAAATCCAATCGATTCGTTCGGACAAGTAATACAATTACAAAATGGACAACAAAAGTCTTGTAAAGTCTCCGCAACGGAAAGATGACGTCCGGTTAATGAACGCTTGCCATTGAATCCTCGCAAGGTTCTACACTGAACATGGAAGTCACGTTAACGCGACGTCTCACCAAATTTCTCGATTCCCTGATGACAGGCCAATTCGTCGAATGGGCAGAAAAATAGGAAATATCGATTTAAAGTATTATGCTCTTCGTATGATGGCCATACACATACACCATGACGACCCTATGTCTGTGTGGAACCTCAGAGAATCACGTTGTCTGAGAACGGCTTAAATGGGAACATTTCACCTGTCAGGAATATAAATGTTTCTGGAATGTGAGGTATCCCGTAGAGACACCAAGGCACCGGGTTGGGATTGCGTGTCTGTGTTAATTTTGCTTAGTGGTTGACCATCTGTATTTTGATTTAGAGTTACATATCTTGCGTAGACTTCAACCAGACGTGTACATACAGCAGTTATCAACTACTTATACTACTAAATGATAATATTTGTAGTTGAAATTTAATTATGTACGTATTTAATCAATGTTATTCCAAATCATTAAAGTGGCAGTGTCTGGTTTTTTTTAAAATATTTAACCATTTAGAATATATCTTCTACATTTGTTTGATGTGCACAACGCTCCTTTCTTCTGACGAAACGATACCGCTTGTACCACAGTTAGGTCATGCGAATAGCGCTAATACATAGCGATGGCGGCCAGGTGGCGACCCGCCACGTGGATTTGTAATGTATTTCTCGTGATCTAATTTAGATACAGGAAATCGGTGCGTTAGACGAATGGAGCGTGATGCGCATCAAACAAACGTACAAGATATATTCTAAACGGTTAAATATTTTTAAAAAAAACCAGACACTGCCACTTTAAGTATAGTAATCATGGTTAAAGGCCTTATTTGCATATTTTGTTTGAATTTGTAATTATATTTTTGTGGTTCACTATGTTCCTGTATTTTTATTTCACACAATAATAAAAGGTAAAATTGAAGTTTGAATAAAAACAAAATAATGTTGGTTTTTTTAATGTTATTTAGTACTATTTTTGAGTGCTGCACAATGTTCGAACTTAAGAATTTATAACCCACAGCAATTTTGAAATGTTTTGGTCATCGGTGATTCATCTTGAGACAATTTATACAAAACCAGTAGCAATTGTTGCTGGTGCCACTATTAATTCAAGGCTTGCCCCAGATGTTTATTGTGTTTCACAATATGTTACTAATATCCTCATTGATGTATGAGAATATTAAGTTTAATAGGACAAATCACAAAGGTTGGTTGATATTCTCTAGAAATAGGGTCACACTAATATGGAGCAATAAGAATATGTAAACATTTAAGATTTGAAATCTGAAATGTGTGATAGCCATGCCTTGATTAGTAAATTAGTTTTAATGTAGCCATGATTGCCTTTAGTACAATACTCCAGATTTTATGTGGGGTAATAAGTTCCAGGTATCCCAATTTAGAAAAAAAACAGGTATACCAATGGCTATGTTTGTTTTACATCAAGTAAAATAAGACGTTATTCAAGTTAAAACTAAAATTTCTATTAAAAATATTGAAAGTTGAAACAATAAATATAACTCATTTATAAGGTAAACCATGAACACTGCGACTGGTTAGTGCCAGATTTGGGTAATTGACATTTTGGTCAAAAGTGAGATATCCTGTGCCACAACAATAAATTGTAATTTACAAAAATTAAATTGATAATACTTTTTTTTAATTAGTACATTTATTTTGTTTATTTGTACTAGGAAGTTTACACTAATGTTGGCCTAATTAGTTTACACTGAACATTAAAGTATGTTTCCTATTCCTGAATTCAGACTACACTAGCTATGAATTCAATATGGTTGGCATGGTTGGCTGAACATACACAATAATATTATAGTTACGGGTGCTTGTCACTTTACACGTAGCTTCAAACAGGGAACAACAACGGTCAATTGAAGGGCAACGTGGTCAATATATACCCATTGTGTCTACTATAACTTTGAATACATTTATTCCATATTTAACAGTGCATAACCTAATCTATGATAACTGTCTTTGCAATTTAGTAATGCATATAAATAATTTACTCAAACTTGTCTAAAGTTCATTTATGGACCAACAGATGTCAAAGCATACTTTAAATTCTATACAAATGTATATTGTTTGATTAAAAAGTAAAGTTTGTTTTATTTATCGATGCCATTAGAGCACATTAATTTTTATCTTGTCAGCGGGTATTGAACGTTATTCATATGGTAATTTTGACACATTTGTTTTAGATGAAACCCGCTGCTATGTTACTCTTTTTCGATAATCAACAAGGGATCTTTTATATGCACTTTCCCACAGACATGATAGCACATACCACAACCTTTGATGATCTAGTTGTGGAGCACTGGTTGGGACGGAAAATACACTGAGCTATATCCCACTCCTGTTTGATTAACATGCATTATTATTCGATAAGTAGCTAATTGATTTGCTTTATATGAAAATGTTTTATTCATTGTTTTTTTATTACTTGTATAATATTTTGATTAACAAATTAGGTAATACATGTATGATTTGTAGAAGGTGAAAATAAAAATTAAGTTTGTTTGTCCATAACCGACTGGCCCACAAAAATTGGCCCGTGTCAAAATCTTTTTTTACCTCTTCGAGAAGAATACATTTTTTTAGTTTAACTAATTTCAATTTATAAATCGTGTAGCTAAGTATGCATGGAGCCAAAAAAATTATAATTCCTACCTACCTACCCACATTTGAAATTACAGTTCAGAAATGGACAAACAAAAATGTTTTTAAGGATGACCTAGTATATAATAGGACTGTGTTCGAATATTAATAAACTGGGCTAACGAGTTACTTACTTGTTTCCGTTAGTGTGACCGTGCATTCCCCCTGCTCCCCCACTCCTCCTGTCACAGACGCGGTAGATGGATAAAACCATAAACTGCGCCCGTGAGAGGCGTCTGCTATAACAACCTGGCTCTGAACATAGACGTTAAACATTTGACCTTTACCTCTAGTGTATCATTAAATAAAACATATTTTATTGTTTTTGTGACAGAAACCGTATGTCTGTAAAGCGATTGGTTGTACAAAGATTAATCAATTAACTAGTGGTATAATTAAATAAAACATATTTTATTGTTTTTGTGACAGAAACCGTATGTCTGTAAAGCGATTGGTTGTACAAAGATTAAACCATTAATGTAATTTATTGTTTTTTTCTCAGAAACCATACGTGTGTAAGGCAATTGGTTGTACAAAGCGGTACACAGACCCGAGTTCTCTGAGGAAGCACGTGAAGACGGTGCATGGACCCGACTTCTACGCAACTAAAAAACACAAAGGAAATGACATGAACTTCAACTGCAACACAAAGAAGGAGGAACAGGATCAGGTAATTCAGATATTATTCTTCTTCTTCTTCAGATATACTTCTTCTTCTTCTGCATACAGTTTCTTAATGTTCCTTGAATTCAGATTGTGAGGTTTACGGCCTCCACAACTCCACAGTCAGCAGCAGGTCGTCTCTGTACTGGAACCAGAAATAGTTTTAACGTGCTTACATCACAAAACTTACTCTCATGCTTACATCCTATTAAGAGAGGTTGTGTGTCCACCTATGAAGCAGTCATTCATAGGATCAATCTTTCTCACTGGACCAATTTGCAGTTTTGGCTATTTTCCTTTCGATCCTGAAGCAGATGTACCTCAGCCGGTAGTGTGTCCACATATGAAACAGTCAGGCATCAGATCAATACTTCTCACTGGACCAATTTGCAGTTTGGGTTATTTTTCGTTCCAATCAGTGATCCACAACTTATTTATCAAAGACTGTGGTATGTTCATCTGTGGAAAAGTATATATAAGAGATCCCTTGCTGCTTATCAGAAAATTTAGCCTGTGTGGCGGTAACAGGGTTTCTCTAAAATAACTGACATTTTTCATTCCTAATAACAATGTGCTGAGGTTCTAAACAAAATAAATTCCTTTCTATCATGGTTTGCCTGTTTTATCACATATTATAAAACTGAATTTCTTCACAGGATAACAATGAAGATGATGGTTTATTAGTTGTTTCACATATTATAAAACTGAATTTCTTCACAGGATAATAATGAAGATGGAAACACAAAGAAAGTTGAGGAGTGCCTGACAGTGACATCACTACAAAACGTCCAATCGGGAGAGAGACGGAGGTCACAGGTCAGTATGTTAGGCTACTTTATTATTTTATTTATATTCCTGTCCTGGGTAGGAATGGAATGTAGCTCAGTTGGTAGCTTGCCCACCTTTGAAACAGTCGGTCGTGCTATTTTCTGATCCAACCAGTGCTCTACAACTGGTTCATCAAAGGCAGTGGTATGTGCTGTCCTGTGTGAGGGAAAGTGCATATATAAAAGATCCCTCGCTGCTTATCTGAAAGAGTAACCTATATGTCGGAAGCAGGTTTCTTCTAAAAGAAATTTGTCGGAATGACCATAATAATGTATGACATCCAATAGCCGCTGATAAGATAAAAATCAATGTACTCTATTGACGTCATTAAATAAAACAAACTTTATATATAAAAGATCACTTGCTGCTTATCTGAAAGAATAGCCTATATGGCGGAAGCAGGTTTCCTCTAACAAAAATGTGTCTGAATGACCATAATAACAATAGACAATGATAAGATAAAAATCAATGTGCTCTATTGGCATCATTAAATAAAACAAACTTTACACTTTTTTTTTCCAGGGAAATGTTGGATCATCAGTCACACAGAACCACTCATCCCCAGACAGCAGCCCCGAGGTGAACGTCACATGCAACAACCACAGCGAAAGTCTGGAGGAACACATCAACAGCGGCAGCAGTGGCAACATCGTGTCTGGGTCGCTGGAAGAGGAGGTCGACATCCCCGAACCAGATGAGGCAGAGGTTAGTAGAAAACAAATACTATCATGGCTCAAATTTAATAGCAGTACCTGTTATGTAGCTGGATGGCTTGGAAATCAGGACAATGTTTACTTTTTGATTCTTTGGCAGTACTCGGCTAAAGCTGGTGTGCATGCGTAAACCAAAGCTGGTTCGCAGAATATGTCCAATCATCATGGCCGATGCATTGCACGATAATTTAAAAAGACGAGGTCCAAATGTCAGAATTTATATTCTTTCTTCACTTTGTTTGTGTATGTGACCTGTAATGTTTTTGGCTCTTGTCGGATTAGCAGAAAATAGCAAACTTTTCAAAAAATATTCAGCTAAAGCATGTGCGTTTTTGGTTTTTTTGTTTCTCGATTATCATACTTATGTGGTAGAGCTTGAGCACGCAAATTTCCATATCGGTAAGTGAATAATCGATGTAGCCAACAATTTTTTTTTATGTTCCCAAAATTATTTACAACAATAGAAAAATCGCTAAATTTAAGGGGGGGCGTGTGCCAGTGCCCCCCTCCCATGGAACTGCACCTGTCTATACAAGACAGATAGATATGTAAGTGTTTCTGTTTGATTGTGAGTGTATTAACTTGTATATTTTCAGGTGCCTGGCTCTGACTCTCTGCTGGTAAGACGGAACCAGCGTAATGCCATGCAGAACAAAATGAAGGGCCGTTTGACCAGCAAGAACCTGACACTGTCTGCTTACTCACAGCTTCCCTCCATCAGTCCCAGTGAGTTTATAAAAAGAAATACCTTCGCGGCAAATAATTTACAACGCAAATTTAATTCCCTGCATAAATAGTCAATTGGTAGTCAATTGGTAGTCAATTGGTAGTCAATTGGTAGTCAATTGCCTGTGAAGTAATCAGTCATCGGATCAATCCTTCTTAGTGAACCCATCTACAGTTTAAGCTATTTTCCATTTCAACCAGTGGTCCACAACTGGTTCATCAAAGGCCACAGTATGTGCTGTCCTGTCTGTGGAAAAATACATATAAACGATCCCTTGCCACTTACAAAAAAAAGTAGCCTATGTGGTTTCAGCAGGCTTCTTCTAAAAGAAATGTGTGAAAATAATCATAATTATGAATGATGTCCACTAGCTGCTGATAAGATAAAAATCAATGTGCTCTGGTGGCATCGTTAACCTTTAGCACACCAGTGGTGACTATAGTCGCCCAACACCGTTTATTGCTACCCGCCAGTGGCGACTATAGTCGCCATGCTTAAGGTGTTTGAATTTGTCACTATTTTGTCTCATTTGCATATAACCAATCAATTATTTATAACTTATTTCTGGTTCCAAATCAAGGCTTTTCTTCAATTCCGCCTTCCATTGTGGACATGTGTTGAATTTTTACTGATCTTTTTGCAATCTTTTGGGGTACATTTCTTTTATCGATAAATTTATATGGATGGAAATATGGCATGCTAAAGGTTAAATAAAACAAACTTTACTTTTTTTTCACTTCAGATGGTCCTGGTTGTAATACTCAACAAGTCTTCACTGAATTGAACAACCGAATGAATCAGATTAAAGGAAGTCCACAGCACAAGCGCATCAATGACCTGACAGGTAATAATAATCCATATTTTCTCTTCCGACCAGTGGTTCACAACTGGTTATCAAAGTCTGGTATGTGCTATAACCTATATTTGAAAGTGTGCATAAGACCCCTTGCTGCTTATCAGAGTGTGGCATAAAAAGATTATGTTGCAATATAATAGTTTTTTTCTGAAAACCAAGAGTTGTAAATACATTAGGCCAAATTTATGAAGGCCATTTTTCTCTTACACACATTTAACTACAATGCTTAAAGGGCCAGTGTCTATTTTTTAACCATTTAGAATATATTGTATATGTTTGTGCACCATGCTCCATTTTTCTGACGCAATGATCTGCTGCACCATATTTAGGTCACGTGAATAGCGCTACAACGTATAGATTTAATGGGAACAGAGGATTCATCTGATATTTAAGTATTTCATTTATGATACATTTTTCTACATTTCAATTTATCTATTTTCAGGGAGAAATGAATTAATTCCAACTCAGCCCTTGACATATGACGGCAGCAGACGTGACAGCAACGCGAGCACGCTCAGCTCCTACATGAGCAGCATGAGATCTGACGCAAGCCCTTTCCTCATGGGATCTCAGTTCGGTTCCCAGTTCTCAAGTCGCAGGTCTAGTGAAGTGTCTCAGAGACTAAGCATTGCCAACTCTCCATATGAATACGATATCACAGGAAACTTGCCCAACAGTTGTTCACGCCGCTCCAGTGGTTCTAGCGGAGGAATCAGCAATGTGGCAGCCCAACTGCAGAAAGCTCATCTCGGCAGTTTCCCAAACCTCGTCGTTCAGTCCCAGTCAAAGGCTCTGCGTAGTCCATCTAATAAATACAGTCAGGAGAGGATAGCACGTTTCCTGGCTGCTAGACGGGAGCTTGATGGTGCTAGAACAGGAACACCCTGTCGGACTCCCCTTCCTCATGAAATCCCTAACAGGGAGGTGAGAAGGGCCAGTGATCCCGTGAGAACTGTTGATCCTAATTTCCGGGATTTGAAGCGTTTGCAACGTTTTCATAGTCTCAATCAGATGAAGCCATTACCCGTCCCATCCAGCATGAAAAGTCTGCAGAAACGAATCGGTTCCAACAACACGTTTAATTCTTCACGCAGTAGCATAGCAACGGATATAAGTCTTGCAGAGGATCCGGAATACCATTCTCCCGGGACGGGGATGGACATGGATCACGAAGCTGGGCTGGAGGAGAAGATGCTGGAAGATAATGAAGATATGATCATCCCAGATGACATGCAACAATTCCTTAATGAATATTATGGAGGACAGATGCCTTCGTTTGGATATGGTGATGTTGTTGATCAATCCCCATCAAAAGTTAGCAATCCGAACATGCAAAACCTGAGTCCTAACTCCAATCAGCTTCCCAACCAGCAGCAGATGATGCAACAGATGCCTCAGAATAACTATGGCACCAACATGCAAGTGCAGAGTTACTACGAGAACCAAGGTATGAATGGTGGCATGATGTGTGCAAATAACGGTGAGTTTAATGGAGGTCAGAATGGCGGTTCCATGCAGCAGGGATGGAACCAAGGTCAAGGTTTTGATGCACAGAACATGAGTATGCAGATGAGGAATATGCAAATGCAGTCAAATGGAAACCAAATGTCTCAGCTTAGTCCAAATATGGTGATGCAAAATTCTAATTCTCAGTCAAACTTAATGCCCCCTCCAAACATGGTCGGTCCTCAAGGTAATATGTTGGGAGTACCACAGGAAAATATGTCAGGTCAGGGGTCTGCAGGAAGTATAAACCAGTGGCAGATGATGATGAATCAAGGTCAGGGTTCAAATCAAGGTTGTCAAGGTCAGGGAATGATGCATCCTCAACAGATGTATCCCATGCCACCGTCCATGCCAAAGACTCAGGGGCAAAGCTTGAGACAAATGCACATGCAACGACAAAAGTGTGAGAGGACAAGTCCTCAAGTTCAAGTGCCCCACATTAGTCAGTCTCAGATACCTCCTAATGCTAAAGCTGCACATCGGTTTATGAGACAGCAGATGATGATGCAACAGCAGCATCAGCAACAACAACAACAACAACAGCAACAACAAAACCAAGAAATGGTTAACACTCAAGGGAACTTCAACCAGGTACCACAGACCTTCCAACAGCAAAAACTTTACCCCGGTATGCAGCCTGGGAATGTAGGAAATCGCATGCCACCTCCACAGGCTCCTATGCCTTACCCGCCCATGAATCAACACCAAATGTACCAAAACAGTATGGTTAACAACCAAAATGGTATGGTTGCCAACCGAAACAATATGGTTCCTAACCAAAACAATATGGTTTCTAACCAAAACAGTATGAATGTGGATCAAAACCGGTTGGTTCCTCCCAACCAAAATATGGTGTCTAACCCACCTAACATGCCTGTCAATCAAAACAATATGGGAGGCGGTCAGACCACAATCCCAACCAATGGGCATGTTCGATCTAACTGTGGTTTAGTAAATCAAAACAGTCAGTTCACGCCTCTAGAAATGTCGCCCGGTTGTAACCAGGTGACTAGTTCTACAGACTGTGTAGATCAGGAGCCTCAAGGCCCTCCCATTGAAGACTTCATGGACAATTTGACATCCATATCAACAGAAAACCTGATGGATAACATCAGGTCAATATCTACAGAGAATTTGCCCGGGAGTATGTTCAGTCCCACGATGATGAGCAATCGGTCGACCTCTCAGAACTCTTCTCGGTGCAACCCAGTGCTAAACATGAACAACATGGTAGTCAATGACATGAGCTCCGTTCTCACGCAGCTAGCCGAGGAAAACAAATATTTGAGCATGAAGCAATGATGAGTAGATCAATAGAATTCCCTGTTATTTAGTTACTCTGAAAGTTACTGTAAGACAGTGTTATCAGAGTTTTACAATGATGAGTAGCCATGATCACTAGAATTCCTGGTTATTTAGTTACTCTGAAAGTTACTGTAAGACAGTGTTATCAGAGTTTTACAATGATGAGTAGCCATGATCACTAG
>JAUTWP010052975.1:0-12827 GCA_033042655.1 Cyathermia naticoides
TATTCAAATATATCTAATATTCTTCTTATTAATTCAATAATTGTTTCTCTATTATATACATCTGTTTCAGATAATATCTTACTATATCTAACAAAGTTTATCCTAGTTAATTCTAGTGCACTAGTTAGATGACTTAAATATTTACCTTTAATCATATTAGTAGTTAAGGTAAAATCCTTTAATAAATATATATAATCTTTAGTTGATCAGCTTGCTAAGAATTCAGCATTTATATCTTCTTCTATATCAGCTAATTCACTTTGTAATATTTGATTCTTTCCAATCTTATATAATTGAGTAGCAATTATTCAAATAGTTTTATTACTAAATATATTAAAATAATCATATAATACTTTATTCGTTTTATCTAAAAGTCCCATAAATTTCTTTCATCTATTTTCTTCACTCATGAATCTTTTAGATCATACTTCTTTTAATTCTTTTAATTCTTTTTCTGTTAATCATATTATCCGTTTCTCATCATCAGCATCTTCCTTTCAAATAATCGATCATTGTCAATTATCATTTTGATTATAATAATCTGACCGTCAATTATAATTTGTTGTAGAGGTAGTACTCTTGGTTTCCTCTTTTATTTCCTTAGTTAATTTTATTATATGTTTATTCTCAGTAAATGCTGTTCAATATATTTTAACATTAAACATATTTATTCAATGTCAATATTTAAAATCTAATACTTTTCATGTAATAGAATTTATTATTATATATCAAGCATTCTTATATTCCATTATTCAAGTAGAATAATTTCTAAGTGACACTAGATAATCATTTCAATTATCTACATCTATATCTATATAAGTTCATCTAGTTCAATCCATATAGAACATAGTTCTTTCTCATTGGAATAAAACTATTGTTCATAGTTTAACTTCAATAGCATCTAAGAATTCAATAGCTTCTTCTAATGTATTACAGTTCTTTTCTATTTGACTAAGTAAAGTTTCACTATCTGATTCTTTCTTATCTTCTGCACTTATAGTTTCAAACCATTCTTTAGCTGTTCAGTTTTGAGCTAATCAGAATTTCTTTCAAATAAATGGATGTATATTATCTGTTGATATTCATCCAACACTAGCTTTCCTTCAATGTAGAAAAACTCATTCTCAATCTTTTCTATCTTTTAAAACTTCATCTACAAATTCAAGTTCATCTATTGTAAAATTTCTAAGAGTTTGATATATGTTTCCATCTTTGTAATTTACAATTCATAATCAATCTCAACTCCTAGCATCTTGGTTTTTATATTGTTTCTTTATTTCATCTATTGCTTCTAAGCTGTATAATATTTGACACATAGTTTTTATGTTATGAATTATTTTATCTATCCCATCTGTAATATTTATCTTCATTATTGAAAGTCTTTTGTAATCTTTCAGTTTCTTCTTTATCTAATAAATATTTATCTTTCATATCTACTATAGTATTTGGACTACCATATCTATATATTATAATATCTTTACCAGATAATGTAGTTGTAACAATTCTATCATATAGATGTGGATATCATTCTAATGAATCTAATGGTCATAGTATTCAGTCTGCTTTAACTTTATATACTTCAACATGTAACCATTGTCAAGTTCATTCTTTAAATTCAGATATTGGGAATCAAACATTTTCTAATGTTTTAAATTCTACCCAATCTTCTTTATTGACTAATGTACCATTAGCTCTCTCCATAGCTGAATGATTTCAATATCATTCCTTAAGGGTTCAGAATACTCATACTAAATATTCTTTATTTTGTTCTAGATCTTTTATTGGTTTTATCATTGTAAGTTATTTAATTATTATTGAATAAAATTTTAAATTATCTAATATATCATTAACAAATGCTAAATTAAAGTAAGCTTTAAACCCTGAGAGTTTTCATAAAACTTTTAATATTTTAACAATATATTTTAATGCTAATGTAGATTTATCTATACTATAATTATATATTCAACATACTCATAGTATATATAGTTTATCTCATTTATTTATTTTAACTACCTTACTTCAATTAACTATTACATAATTAATATCATAAGGTATATTAAATTCATCTAAGTATTCTTTCAACCATTTAGTGGTATTAGTTAATCAATTAATCTTTAATAAATTAATTATTATTCATAGGTTAATTGCTAACTGTTTTGTATCATATGTAATAAAATTAGGTAAATCTTCTGGTATATTATTCTTTTCATATAATATATATTGTCTATGAGATTCAGATTTAAATATATCATCTAAAGATATATTTCATTTAGAATCTGGTTTAACACTTCACCTAATTCAGTTTTTAAATTGTTGTTCATTAGTTATAGAAAGTGAAGGTAGCTTCAATCATAATAAACCTAATAGAGTTATTCATATATAATATCAATATACTCTATAGTCAATTATATTATTAGCTCTGTATTCTATTAATCAATCTCTTACTCTTATACCTCAATGTCTTCAAGAATCAATAGTTACACCTCAAGAGAATAATCAATGATTACTAGCTCTATGATACCAATTTCATTTTCAATCACTTTTACTAAATAATAAACTATTCAGTAAATTATATCTTAATATTTGTCAATTAAGACGTATAAAATTATATCATTGTGTTAATATATTAAAATGATTTCATCATGAAATAAGTCAATCAGATCACTTAGGAAAATGTTCTTTATTAATATTCTTTAATTTATCATAGTACCGTTCAAAGGTTTCTTTATCCATTCTATGTAAAGAATTATATTCCCATATCCTAGAAGTTTCTGTATATCAATATTCATTAAATTCTTCATAGAGTCTACTATCAGATCTAATCCAATCTTTAGCCATTTCACATTCAATTCAACATACTCAGTTAGACATATTATCTTTATTGATATCTTTAAATATATGATTCTCACTAATGATTTCTTCTATATTTTGTTCTTTCATAATATTTATGCAAATGGGTTAGGAGATAAATTATATTCTTCTAAGTTAATTTCTTCAACTGCTTCTTTATATGAATCTATATAATCTATATATAGTTTCATATAAACTTTTAAGTTATCTCTAGTATCACTATCAAGTTGATTAAATACATTATAGGTTGAATAATTATTTACTAATTCTCATAATAATCCTCTTGACAATATTGGTATTAATTCTTTATTGATATTATTACTATCTTTTAAATAATTATAATATAATAATATAAGTATAAATATTTGTTTTCTTACAGAAGATCATTCATAATTAATCTTATCTACTCAATTCTTATGGAGTACCATTATAGCTGAACCATTTAAATCTATTCAACTTAATATTCAATATCATTCTAATTGTAAAAGATATTTAATAAATAATTTATGTGGTATATGTTTAGCTCATTTACTAAATGTCTTATAGTCAATTATATAATCACTTATTAATAAATCTATAGTACCTCATAATATTCATTCTTTAATAAGTTTAAATTCTGGTTTAAGTTCTAATCCACCATAGGAATCTTTTAAATGAATTACAATAATAGATACTCATAATCTATATTGTATTAATTCATTATGGAGTTTCTTATCTGTTTCTTTATAGGGAGCAATAAATGTTAGATATCTATTATTTATTACTTTTATATTTCTTGTTTTATATTTAACAGCTTTTTCTAAAAATGAATGTATTATATTTCATTTTGCAATTCATAATTTAATAGCTGGTAAATTCCAATTAACTGCTGGTCAATCTATTAATTCAGATAATAATCATGTAACACTAGGTGTTCATTTATAATTCTTAATATCTTTTAGATTAATGCTATTTGGAGATTTTAATTTAATATCATATGTTTCTCTTGTAGAAGTTCATTGTACTCTATATTTTGTAAATCAATATGTATCTTTATTGATTAATTGTAAATTACTCATAATAGTTATTGTGTTATTAATTATATATTATAAATTTCTATATCTCATTTATTTAATTTACTATTAGGTAAATCTATAATTATATATTTAAAATTATCTATGTAATTATAAATTAAAATAAAATATTTATTTAACTCTTCTATTGATTTAATTCATATTAATTTAGATAAACTTTCTAAATCAAATACATTATATATATAACTATATTTAGTATTATATTTAATGTAATAATAAATATAGTAAAACTTATCTAAATCTTCTTCAGTTTTAAATAGCTTTTTATCTGCATCTTTTAAAATTGAATGGTTTGTTATTAAATGAATTATTCTTCTTATTTCTTCATTTGTATTACCATAAAGTTTATCATTACTTCAATAATTTTTAATTTGATCATTAACTAACATTAAAGATATTCAATCATATAATGTAATTTGATTCAACAAACTATTTATATTATATTTATTTATTTCAATATAGTTAATAATAAAATTATCATTAGGTTTATTTTTCATAAATACCTTTAATGCATTCAATTCAGTATCTTCATCAAATAAAAATATAGATTTTAAGAATGTAAATATTGACATTAAATAATTTAGATCCTCTTTAGTTAATTTATTTTGAATAGTTAATATATTACTTTCAAAATAATTTAAATTCTTTTCTTTAAAGTATTCAAATTCCTTAAAGTTTTTAATTAATATATCTGTTGTAACAGTTCTATGATTATTATATATATAATAAAAATGTTCAAAATTTACATTAGTACTTTGTACTTGTCTATAATCAAGATTATAATTAAATCAATTTCAATATGAATTAAATCATTTAAATGTTTTTAATATTTTAGATGAATATGTATTTATATTTTGTGTTCACCTTCATAATAGATTTATAAAATCTTTCTTTTGTTTTACAGTAAGGTTATGTTTTACTGTATTCTCTTCCTCAAATTCAAACTTAATACCCTTTTCTTTATTCTCAATTGTATGTAATGCTTGTGCCATTGTTCTTAACATTATTAAAATATAAATATAGGGTTAGTATAAATAAATATACCAACCCTATTATACATACTTTAATTATCATTTAATTAAAATATTTCTTCTGCTTCAGAAAGAATATTATCAATTGATGAATTAAAGTATAGTTTATTAAGCTGAACCTCAAAATCAGGTAGCTCTTCTATTTCTCAAAATAGTTCTTTATTTGATTGATTAATTATTGATATTACTTCTGCTACTTTCTCAGTAACATTTTCATTAGTCAATCATTTGTTCAACCATATAAGTTTATTAAATCAAGCACTATCATCAGTTTGAATATCTAGTGTAAACATAAATGGTTGTACATATTGTACTCATTGTGCTTTCAACATATTCCCTGCTTCTTTGATAGCTGCTAAATAAGTTCAAGAATCTGGATTCTTAAAGTTTCCATAACTTGAACCTAATTTTATTTTATGTAGTTTTCAATTCACAACTCCATAAGCATAGTAAGCTAGTCTCATGTGAGTCTTATTGAATTGATTTCCATCTGCAGTAACTCAAATTCAATCATTAAGTGGATTCTTAAATTGTTGGTCAGTCATAATTTTAAGAATAGGTTCTCTTGTGAAATCAGAAAATGCTTTCCATTCTCAAGCTCCTAATACTTTAAATCATTTATCATAGAGACCAACTGCTATGGAACCTTGATAGAATGATGGCATCTCTTGTGAGATATACATTCATTTCTCAGTTCATCAGATAAGTTTTCAATCAATGACTTCAAGTTTATTTACATAAGCTTCATATCTTTTTGTAACTGTTAATACTTGAAATCATTCTAAACTATCTACATAAGTTTTACTTCAGTCTTGTGGACTATATAGTTCTATTTTCCCTTTGTGTTCTGGAGTAGCTTCAGTTCATAGTTTAGCATTATATGCTTTACAATGAATGAAGTTATCCATTATGTTTACTTTTCTCTCAAAAGATTTAGTCTTTTGTAATTCAGAGATATACTCTGGAATCTTTGTTATTTCTGTACTTGCCATGTTATTTCCTTAATTAGTAATTAAATATATTCAATCACTAATCATCAGTTCAACTTTGATATTCCACTTTCCAGATTAGATTTTAATCCAAATAAAAATACCCCCACCTATACAGGTGAAGGGTATTTATATTACACTCAAAACTAATGGTCAATATTAGTAGGACTATTAAATAATCCTATATTTATATTAGTTTGATTATCTTTAATGTTGTTTGATATTCTTAATATCTGTTTCAATCATTGTATCTTAGCATGGTAATCCACAACTAAGTTACCTTGATGATCTGGCATTACTGCAGTTTCAATTATATTAATTAACTGAGAAGCTACATAATTCTCCAATCAGTTATTAGATTTTACAATCTCATTATTTTGCAAAGCTTCTATAATATGTAATGGTTCTTCGGTTTTATTTGGCTTTAACTCTGAAGTGTTTTGGTTAGTAATTAAATTAGACCCATTATCTATATTATCAGCCAGCAATATTCATTTATTGTCTTTAGACATATTATTAAATATTATAGGATAAATTTAAGATTTAAAGAAAGAAAGAATATGTGTAAGCTGAGTTTCTTAATAGATAACTTTCTTTGTTACATAATTTCTTTTATAATTTTTAATCTTTTCTGCTCATCTTCTTTTAATACTAAATGGCATTTTTCTACGTGGGAATGGAGTGATTTGTTTAGTACCAAATATAGATCATTTACTATATTGTGACCTTAACATATTCCTCCAGAATTCAGTTGTGAATTTAATATATGTTTGTGGTAATCTAAACAATGGTGATGTGTAAGCTTGTGGACTATTGAATTGTCTGGGTGTAAATCAAGCCATCTTATCTATATATTGTGGAGCATTCATCCTTGGCATTCACATCATCTTATTAGCAAATTGCTTAGCTTGTTTATACTTAGTTAATGGTCTTTGATAATATGGATTCTTATATTTTCTACCATATGATAATCATTGAGTAGTATTGATTGCTCAATTACCTAACTTCTCTAATTCTATTTCATGTATATATCTACTTAGTGTATTACTATGTTTATATAATTTATGCATTAAATTGATCTGTGCTCACTTGTATAAGTCTGTTGCTTGTTTATCTTCAAACAATAAATGAGCATCTCCCTTAAGTGATTTAAACATAGCTGTTTTAATTTCTAGTTTTTCATCTGGAGTAAAGTTAGATTCTTCAACCATTTCTCATACATCTCTATATAGATTAATTAAATGATTCTTATATATATCTTCATCTACTTTTCAGTTTACATATGCTTTATGGAGTTTATTCTTTACATTTGCAAATGAACTTCCCATAAATATTCAACTAGGTTTTCATGTATTATAATCATTACTCATCATTATTTGAGTTGATATCTTATCTAATACATAACTACTAATCTTATCATTACTATATAGTGTATCTTTAAGTGTAGGATAATCATATGATAATTGCATTCATAACATATTACTCATAAGTGGTACATCACCTTTAATTAATTCTTTATAGTTATAGAGTATCTTAGCTTTAATTCATTCTGTTTCAGCAGCTGAAAATGTTTCATTTAATCATTTAATATATTTATCTCATTTATAATTTAATGCTCTATTTAAATCATAATTAATTAAATAACTAATTACATAAGGTAACTTAGCTGGTGATTCTGCTTTTAGTTTTAATAGGAATTGATTTCTATATTTCTGTTTAGCTGTTCAATTTCATACCTTCTTAATGTAATCTCCATAAGAATATCTCATTAACATATCATTATCAATTCATGTTTCAGTTATTCTATTGAATTCATTTCTAGATAAGGTAGGTATATATTTAGTTAATTCAGTAAATATTAATCTTTGTGATTCTGGTATATCTTTTGATTTCTTAATTTCTCAATTATGATAATAGAATTGTTTAGCATAATTCCATACTTTATTAATATCTCAATTACTATAGGTATTATGTATTAAAGTCTCAGGAGTTTCTAAATATTTATCATAGTGTCAATTACCTAATTTATTATTTATCTTATTTATTTGTTGTATAAATAATCAAATACTTTTATCATAGTGTCATGTAGCACTTACTAATCATTTTATAAATTGATTACTCTTAAGTAGTTCTCATAGTAATGTACCATAACTACCATTCTCTATTAATATATTAATAGCTTCTGAATTACTTTTATTATAGATTGCATCTTGTAGTTCTTTACTATATCATTTAATATTAGTACCAAACATTATTTGATATTTATCTCTAATATCATAATCTGTATATAAAGATTCTTGTACAAATGTTTTATTATAAGCCAATCATTTAATTGCTTTAGTTTGTAGTGCAGTAACAAATCATTCAAAGAAACTATAATCTTTTATATTCATAGCATTCTTTATTTCTTGTGCACCTATTCATACTATATCTAATTCTCTTAATGTACTATTAAATATTTGTCATAGGAATGCTGCTGCTTTAGTATCAAATCATCAATCTGCATGTACTCATTTTAAAATAGATTTAATAGGTACTATCATTTCTAATGAAGTAATATTTGTATTCATAGTAGATATAAATTCTACCATATCTTTTCTAGTTTTAAATTCTCAATCATATTCTCTATCATCAGAATGCATATTTATCTTAGCATATAAAGCTCAAGCCATTAATGTATTTCATATTAATCTTTCCATTGCTTTAGATTGTTGTATTAATTGTAATCATCTCTTAGGATCTGAACTCAATAATCTCATTCATTTAGCAAATTGTTTTATATCTCAAAGTATTGAAGCTGTATTATTAAAACCCCAATGCATTAGAAATGAAAATGGAAATACTCATTTACTATCAGACCAAACATACTTTCTAAATAATTCACTTTGTCATACAACCCTACCAGTTAAATCTCCATAATGGATTTGTGCTGCATAGTTTAATTTATTTAATATCTTTTGTTGTCTTGCTTTATCTAATGAATCTAAATATGAACTAAACTTATCATAGGAATCAAATCATATACTATTTAATATATCTGTAATTACTCTTCTCTTTCTTGTTCAATCTGTTGCATGATCTGTAATAGTAATAGGAGCTACTATCACACTAGCTGTCTTTAAAGCTAAATCATCTCATAATACAGCTCTAAACATTTTATATAATGAATCATGCATCTTTGATTTTCTAGCTCATTCAATATCTACTATCATTCATGGCTCAATTCATATTCAATTCATTAATCCTTTCTCCTTTAATAGAATATCAAATTCTTGATTTGTTCAGAATTTATTAACTGATACTCATTGCATAGCTTTTAAAAACTCTCAAGGTGTTTGTACTAATCACATCATAAGTCAAGTTCAAGTTATATTACTCATTCTTCACATTACTAGTGATCATACTTTACCCCTTAACCATTTAATAGTTCTATAAAATACTGTATTAGGTAATGGATCAATTTCATATAAATATTTAGCAGCTATTTCTAATTCCTTTCTTTTGTATGGTATCCTAGCATTATTTAAATACTTAGGAGCTTCCTTCATGAATATATCATATGTATACCATCATCTAGCATAGAATGGTATCTTATCTGATTTATGTTTAATATATGCTAAATCTCTTATAAGTGATGAAGTCATATCTTTAACTACATTACTAGCATTTATAAATTTAATTCATTTAATAAAGTCTCTATAGGTTTTAGTATTAGTTTTACTTAATGGTTTATCTATGAACTCTTGTACCTTTTGTAAATACATCCATTCTGCATCTGTTAATTTTAAATTAACTTTATCTAATACAGCTGGTGTATTAACATTAGTAGCAACTAGATTCTCTACATATCTAGATGATTGTTCACCTATATCATTTCTTAAAGCTTTAATATCTTTATCAATATAGAATGTTTCATAAGCTGTAAAATAATCAAATGATACTTTAGATTTTAATTCTTCACTATATTCTAATTCTTCTTTAAATACTTTATGTAGTATAGCTGCAGTTAAAGTCTTATGTGATTCATCTAAATCTTTATTGTATGTATCTAATCTATCTAATGCATTCTTATAGTCAAATGAATTAACTCATAATCATTCCAATAATAAATCTTCTTGTAATATAACACTACCTGATTCTGTTGCTCATATATCTTTTAATACATCTTTGATTTCTATTTCTACTTTATCATTAACTGTCTTATTGTATTTTCATTCTTCTCAGTTTATTACTTCATGTATTGTAAAGTTTTGTGATATCTCTCAAGTTGCATCTTCTTTAGTTGCATTAAAGGTTACCATCCATTCTTTTCAATCTAGATTTAATATTTGTTTCTCTCAAAGTAATTTAGCTATTCATCTATTATCAATATTATTTATAGATAATTTTAATCAATCTTTTACTTTAGTAATCTTTAAGTCTTCTTTCTTAATTCATGTTATTCAAGTAATAGCTTTTTCTGTATCTATTACTAATTTATCTTTTAATGAATTTAAAAATATATTAGTTTCACTATCTCATAAGTTTAATTCTTCTCATAGTATTTTATATATTCATTCTCACTTTAAAGCTTCTTTCTTATTATCTGATACTCATATCTTTTCTAATTTATCTCTAATTGATTTAAATCATAATACATTCTTTATGAGATTGAATTTCATTGTATCTTCAATTCACATATTAACATATTTATATTGTCTAGTATTAATAGCATATGCATCAGCTATGGCTTTAATTTTATTGATTGCTCATTCATCTAATAATCATTCAGTTACTATTGAGTTTAAATTCTTAATTAATTTAGTTTTAGCTTTATTAAATTCATTTTCAGTATATACTGTATCTGGATCTACATAAGTATCTTTTTCTTTATTTTTAAATCAGAATTCATCTTTCTTAATTTTTCATAATTTCTTTGGAATATTTTCTTTAGTTCAGTATTTAATTGTATTAGCTAATTTCTTATAATCATCTAATGATATTAAATTATTAGTATCATATTCTTTCTTTATTGAAGCTAAGTCTTTATCTAGTGTTCTCATTACTCAATAAGCTTCCTTATTGTATTTAAGATAATACCATAGATTATAATTTCTCATAGCATTACCTGATGAATATAAATCATATAAAGGTTTAATTTCTCAATACATATATTTTCATAATAGTTTCAGATTTCATATTACCTCTATTCAGTTATCAAAGTTTGTTTTACTAAATCATTGTCAACTTCAATACCTTAATCAATTCTTACCTTCTTCAAATACAGTCTTAGCTTTCATAGATAATCTATCTATTACTTTATCTAGATTATTTCTAATATATTGTTGTCCATAATAACTTGCTTCAACTGATCAAGCTCATTGTTCTATTGCTTTATTAACCATATCTAAATAAGCTTTAGCATCATCTCAATATATTCAAGTAAATCATGCTTCCTTAAATATTAGGAAATCTTCTTCTGTCATTCTTGGTACTTCTGATTTAGCTAAGTCTAATGACTTTTGTTCAGTAGATCAGAACTTACTATTAAATCATTTACTTCAATCATTAAATATAATATAAGCTAATACTCTAGATGACTTAGTTAATCTAGCTCTATCAGTTTCTGTAATCTTCTTTCAGTAATTCTTAGGATTAGAGTTATATAATAATAATACTATATCATCTATAAATTCTGTTATTAATTTAGATTGAGCTGCTTCATATTTTAACTTTTGTTTTCATGTAGCTTTATCTAAATGTTTACTTAATAATTTATATTGATTACTAACATGATGTATTAAATTAATACTTCTTCATTTACTATCAACTATTCATATTGCATCTTTACCTGTATTAGATAATGTAGATCAAAAGAATAAGTCTCAATCTTCTAATAGTTTATCTATTAATTCATGATGAGATTTATCAGAATCTGCTTTTGCTTTTATTGTTTGTAATGATCTTCTAGTCTCTTTAATTGAATCATTATAGATATTAGTTATAAGTTCATCTAATGAAACTTCTCATCAGTCTAATTTATTTATTTCATCTACATCTAAATTACTAGATAGTTTAGATAAATATTTTTCATAGGACTTTTCATTATTGAGATTAAGTATTTGTAATTCTTCTTTTGCTCTGGTAATAGCTGTATAATAATTATGTACATCTCTTAAATCATTTTTATTCCTCATGATAGAGTTTTCTAATACATCTACCTTCTTAATAGTTTGTCATTGTGCTTTCTCAACTGTAGATACAAAAGCTGAATTAAATACTATTTGTCTACTAAGACTACTTAATTCTTTCTTTTCATCTGGAGTCAATCATTTTTCCTTATTGCTTAATTTCTTCTTTCCATCTGGAGTCAATCATTTCTTTTTATTTTCTAATGCTATTTTTCTTTCTCTTCTTATTGATTCAGTTTCTGTAGTTCAGAATTTAAATACATCTTTATCTATTATAATAGGATTCTCTCATTTAGGAGCAGCTATATCTATTAATTTATATTTCTTTTCTGTTTCTCATACAACTTTATATATTGAACTATTAGTTAATATTCTTTCATTTTGAGCATTATTATAGTTAGTATATCATTGTATATATTCTCATGGTTTTAACTCATCTAATTTAGCTCATGGGAATTGTTTATTTCTAAACATCTTACCATATGTTTCAACTTCTTTATTGGTTCATACTATTAATTTATATTCACCTCATACTAGGTCTCAATTAGTTAATGTAGTTATGTAAGTATTTAATGAATCTAATCTCTTAAACATTCATTCAAATACTTTCTTCTTTCTATCTGCTAATGATATTAAAAATCATTTATCAAAGTTTCAAAATTGTTTAATAAACTGTCAAACAATTAATTTAATCTTTGGATGATCTGTTCTAAC
>JAUTWP010053086.1:0-12825 GCA_033042655.1 Cyathermia naticoides
ACTGTTGTAGAATTATTGTGGTTTAAAGTAGCCTACCGTAGGTTAGATATTGGCATTTGAGCGAAATACAGTTACACCTACGTAACTAAAACTCGAGTTCGAGCAATGTTATGTGTTCCACTCGTGAGAGCTCGAGCCAACAAGATTGACAATTTTGATTTTATTATTGTGGGAAAATATTTGTGTATACGGTACCCTAAAATGTCAGATTAATTTTTTTTTTATGATGTTAAAAAGTTGTTTATATTTTCCTGTATAAAGATGTAATAATGAGATATTTTATTTACAGGAAGTACGCGATGGTAAGAATCAGATGAACACACTCACTAACAAGTGGTATAAAGACGTCAGAGCTGCCCCGTCAGAGACAGAATCCGAAGATGACGAGGAAGAAACTAAACTGATGACAACCTCTACCTTATAGAAACAGTGCAATTATAGACTAGTTATAATCCAAATACTGACCAGTTGTAATCCCATTATGATCCAAATTTATCACCCATTAAAGTATTTTGTAGGAGATATCGCTGTCACTATAATTTGTGTTATCATCCATTAAAGTCAGGGAAGTACTCTTATATTTGGCTGACTTTATAACATCATAAGCCTGATGTATTCATTTTGTTTCTTGACAGGTTTTTGTAACATTCAATAAGTTTCAAAGAATTGTTTACAATTATTGTAGCTAATGAAAAAAATTATAATGAATGATAAAAAGAATATACCGTCATGTGTTGTGATATAATTTATCAGCACGAGTTGATAAAAGTATAAAAATCCTCGGCAAGCCTCGGATTTAATACTTTTATCAACTCGTGCTGATAAATTATGATATCACAACACACTCGGGGTATATCTTCTATTTATTTGGGTGAAAAGAATAAAAGATCAGACCAATTTTATTTTTGAACCACAAAATCATGCTGTACGTGGGCTCATTTCGCTGGAATCGACCATACACGTTCCTACAGACATGAGAGTGTATGATACGGTCATATCAGTTGTATATAATTAAATACTTTCATTACAAACTTTTTATACGATTATATTAATATTAGCCTATTTTTAACATGTATTATGAATACGTAAATTATTCCATATTTACTCTTTGAATTAGAAAAAACCCACATCATTGATCATATCAAAATGTTAGTAGACTAGCCATGGCTCCGAAAGACAGATCTGTTCGTTTAATTAAACTAGTGTGTGCTTCATTAAAGATTTCCGGTATACGAGCATGCCAGCCGCGTACATAATTACCTACTACCTTGCTAGTTTGACTGCCACTCGGTGTTTTTATTCTCTCAAAGTAATCCCCATATCCTCTGAAAAAGTTTGTTTTATTTAACGACGCCACTGGAGCACTTTTTTTTTTATCTTATCAGCGGCTATTAGAGGTCATTCATATGGTAATTTTGACACATTTCTTTTAGAGGAAACCCGCTGCCGCCACATATGATACTTTTTTCGGTAATGTCTGGGAAATATAGCGTTAGGAGATATTCCGCTATCTTTCAATCAAAATAAAGTAAAAAGAAAAGTTTGTTTTGTTTAACGACGCCACTGGAACACATTTTTTTATCTTATCATCGGTTATTGGACGTCATTCATATGGTCATTTTGATACACGTTTTAGAAGGAAACCCGCTCGCCACATAGACTACTCTTTTTCGATAAGCAGCAAGGGATCTTTTATATGCACTTTTCCAGACAGAACAGCACATACCACGGCCTTTGATGAACCAGTTGTGGACCACTGAATAGAACGGAAACTATTCCAAACTGTAGCTGGGTCCACTGAGAAGGATCGATCAGACGACTGTGTGCTTCAAAGGCTAAAAACATGTTGTTGTTTTCTTATTATACAAAAATATAGAAAGATAGTAATAAAAATGTGATATTGAACAAAAGTGCCGATTCTAATGTAGTATGTAGTGCATTAAATAATGTCTTATGTATTAACTACAATATAATGCTAATTTGGAAAATTTAATTTGAATGGAGACAAAACTTATTTCATAGCAAGGTTGCTAAACATTAGATAAATTTCAGCAAGCAGAGATTATATAATAAAAACAATTAGCATCTGCGATAATACAATAGTATAACTGTATATAGAAGATTATATTTAATTTACCAATAACTCAACTATTGGTTAAATGTGTACTTTCATAAAATTTAAAAAAATGAAGCCCATGCTTAGAAATTTCAAATATTTTTATTTACCAATATGATAACAAATGTGACTTTTTTCTGATTACATTCTCACATTTTACCTACAAGCATAATATTATAATTTTGCCATTTTAAACATTAGATCATTAAGTGTATTGTAAAAAATAACATTCATAGGATTAATTACATGAACTATTTTAATAATAATTCCCAGAATATTTTTTTATTACCAAAATGTTAAAATTCTCAAATGTGTAGGTGTAATCGAAAGACAAATTAAAAGTAGAAACTGTTTAAAAAACGTGCAATAAACAAGACTAACAAAGTGAGTTGTAACATTTAACCTTGACCAGTATACTCCATCAATCAAACATGAACATAACAATATTTAACATTGTACAGCTTGAAAACAAACATCCATAACAGTGTTCACCCTCTGCTATACAGTTTATAGTATCAACATTTCTATTCTGTACATAGAAATATAATAATTAAACTTAAACACACCATGGTCTGGTTCAAATACGTAACTTAGCATATTAACATGTATAAACTAATGAGATATTTAGTCAGTTTCCTGCACATCAGCAAGAAAATGTAAAAACGTAAACATTATAATTCCTAAATTAGGCCTACATCATACATTCTTCTTACATCATCTTATCTGTGAGATATAAATTATACACAACCCTTACCTAGACTATAGTGCCCTTGTTAGACAGGTAGATTAATTAGATATACCCCATGGACTCCCATTGTTCACCCTATAGGGGGGTAGGGAAAAGGGTTTTACATGCTTACATCCAATTAATGTTCAAACATGCTTGTTAACCTTACTATAGTTTGAACCATTATATATTCTGGGGGTGGGATTACATATTTGTATATCAGTATATGAATGACCATCATAAATAAAAAAAACAATGAAAGCAAAAGGTTTTAAATAAATAGATTGGTATATTATGCCTTTGTTTCTGGTGTTAGCATCTATTGTTTTTCTAAAATAAGCAGCAACAAAGGGAAGTTCGACAGAGACAGCAAACAAGAATACATGAACACACTGAACAGATCCTACCTTTGTATATACCATAGCATTCACACATTATCCAACCTTTTATACCTTAATCTACGTACAGTATTTGTCCAACCTTGTATTGTTATCTTAGTTGTCAAAATACTCTATCCTTAGTGTGAAAAACATGTGGTTAAATGCAACAAAATGAAAATTAAGTAAAATGCAGTAGGATTTTCACAAATGAAAACTGATTACTAGTAGATGAAAAACTAAATATTTTAACTTTATTAAATAAATTAATGTTTATTTCCTGATGTTGACAATATCTGCATTTAATTTTTTTAATTCCTCTAATTTGTTTTACTAATCAAATAATTTTTTTAAAGTATTTCTGATCAACTAGCCTGTCATTAAAACTGTTCTAATTGCACTCGCAATAAATAAATAAATTTAATTCAGTTCTCAATGTCAAATGAAACAACCGGACATTCCCTCACCGGAAGAGTGAAATGTAAGTTAATATATTCACTGTTGATTGTAGTGGAAATGACTTTTCCTTGTACATCAAGTAATTTCAAATAGGAGTTTTACAAAATTATATATACATGTATATACCGTGGAATTTGTCTAAACCAGCATTTGTATAATCCAGATTTCTGTGTAAACCAGCATTTGTATAATCCATTTGTATAATCCAGATTTCTGTGGAAACCAGTATAATTTCAAATTCCAAGTCTGTACAAACCAGCATACTTCATTGGTCCCAAGTAGATCTGGTTTAGACAGAATCCACTGTATATATATTTTATCTCAATATATATATAATAAAACACATAAATATAACATGTATGAATAAGGTATATGCATTTCATCAATGAGTCATTCACGATTATAATATTTTTATATTTGTACAGAGTACATAATTTTCATAATATCTCATAATTTACATAATTTAATTTACATAATTTAAGTCATAATTTACATAATTTTCAGACCTCTCTTCCTTTTAGCATTTGTCTTTTCCAGATTTCTGTGTAAACCAGCATGATTTCAAAGTCCCTATCAAGCCTAATGTTCACTGGATGAAATCTGTCTATATCATCACTCTGTCTAAACCAGCATATTCTGTTGTTCCCAAGTGAATCTGGTTTAGACAGCGTCCACTGTATATCCAGGATTTCATTGAAACAAACTATTCCTGCATATCCTCTGTACAAACAAGAACATATTGATAATTGTGAATGACCCCTAAGAGAACAATCAGTTTGGCATTCACTCTAGGTTTTGATAATATTTATATAAAAAAAATAAAAATAAAATAAAATTGTGAAAAAAAATAAAAAAAAATAAAAATAAAATAATAAAATTAATAAAAATAATAAATAATAAAATAATAATAAAACATAAGTGACACAGAAGATAAAGAAACATGTTTTGGTTGACCCGTGACATACATTGAAGAACTCTTGCATGTGAATAAATACACAAACATCACAAATAAATTCACAAATATGTAAACAAACATTACATGTTCACTGGACATCCCCACTTTGATGCTATAATTATATAAATCTACATACTAACATGATGTATACATGTATATGATAGTAGAAACTAGACTTTCTTATGTTTGCTATGGAATGGAGGATTTTGTGAGATATCAAGCAAATTAACAAACCAGACTGAGTGAGCAATTTCCCATCTAATAAATAGCAGAGAGAATCTGAGACAGATTTACCAAATTTATTTTGATAATTTATGTTCTCTGTTCATTTTAAATATAATTCTTAAAAAAACACCCAGACTTTTAAATAAAATATCTTATTTATTGAATACAAATATTTCATCATGATTAGTATGCTAATGAAGATATAAATACTCTTTACCTAATACTGTTCTAAATTTAGCACACTAAATCATACACACCTCACACACACACTGTAATGATTACTGTCATTGCTTCTGATCATTAAATTAACATTAATTCATAACATTTCCTGTCCTGGACGCAGTGGATAGATAAAACCATAAACTACACCCAGAAGAGGCATCTGCCATAACAGCCTGGCTCTGAACATAGACATTAAACCACATGGCCAGGCCTGATTCATAACAACATGATTCAAGATCTGGCTTTTTAAAAACTGCATAACATTAAAAAAACATGTTTGCATAATTCTCATTTGAAAATTGCAATCAATTATTAAACAGTTCCTAATTTAGATTATATGATCAGAAGTATTAATGGCACATATTAGTCAACAACATTTGAATAAAATATAAAAATTTGTAATCTTGGCTACAACATAAATAATTAGAATTTGTGACTTTTCTAAATTTAATTTATATTTTACATTCATTGCAAAAAACACACACACACATAACATGCTATGTACAATAAGCAACACAAACAGTGTAATATTATATCAGCAAGGTGGACGTAATCATAATTGGCAACCATAAAATAATGACACATTTGAACTTGACACATCATACACAAACAATACATTTCTCCATTGTTAGTAATATAATCTAAAAATAAACATTATGAGACAAAGATGGTGTAAACATTGAGTTGAAGAAACCATTGAAAACCAAGTCAGTAAAAAAAAGGATTGTTTTGTTTAACAACGCCACTAAAGCACATTGATTTTTTATCTTATCATTGGCTATTGAACGTCATTCATATGGTCATTTTGACACATTTCTTTTAGATGAAACTCTCTGCTGCCTCATATGCTACTCTTTTTGATAAGCAACAAGGGATCATTTATATGCACCTTCCCAGACAAGACAGCACATACCACAGCCTTTGATGAACCAATCACACACACCTTTAGTATTGTCATGACTACCACCATATTGTGCAGAAAGTCATTTGCATCAAGGTAGAAAAGAAATAATTCTGACATGTTCAAACTTTGTGTAGGTCTGGCGTTGATATTTTAAAGTTGAATAATCAGAGTGGAATGTGATAAACTGATAAATCTCAAGCAGCAATGAAGATATCAGTGGTAGTGATGTGTGACAGTGGTTATCTGTACAAATACTATTATCTAGATCATAGATGCTCTATATATTTATATACATACAGTGAAACCTCTCTAAACCGGACACACACAGGACCAAGAAAATGTCCAGTTTTCAGAGGTTTCCAGTTTTTAGAGGCTAGATTTACACTAAATGGACACATTGGGACCGAATTGTTTATTCGGTTTTGACAAGATTCCAGTTTCTTGGAGGTCCAGTTTAGACAGAGTTCACTGTACATTGTACAAAGTCAATTATAGATTGAAAGATTAATAGGCTATAATAAAATAGTTCATGTTTAATCACTTACATACCAAGTTAACTATTTATACCCATACTACCTGAGTTTTATTGAAAGGTTCACACTGGAATTGAATTTTAGTTTTCAATAGACAATTCTGAATATTTAACTATGTTCAAAACATAAGATTTTTTCTCTCTGTATATCATGTACATTTTTGCACGTTGCATTCTCTTTAACTGTGGCTATGCATAAGCTGAGTATAAAATAAACTACAGCTGCCACTTGTTTACAATACATTAATAAAAACTAACATTGTTCTAAAATAATGCAACTTCCTCCAATAGAGGATTCAACAATACTACTACTTGTTTAATTACTAAAGAGACACAAGTTATGTCCCCTGTATATACAAATTCATTTATTTCAATCTGTATAACATAAAGAGTAGCTGTACCGGTATATAAATCAAACGCCATTTTTAAAAAGGTCAACTACCACATTTTATCCATCAGTAATTTTAATGGAACTGGACAAGTGAACATGTGTGTAATACCCATGAAAGAGTGTTTCAACACTTCAATTTTTAACAACTCACTGGACCCACGTGGAAAAAGCTATGAGCACTCCATTAATTTTAGATCTCGACTAAGAACTGGCCACTGTTACCAATTTTCTCATATGCATCACCTCAAAATTTCACCATCCAGAAAAACAAAGACCCAGAGCATATACTACAAGAATATCTTACATACACCATCGATAGAATATGCTCTTGGCCAATACCAATTAACTTTAGAGACAAGCTATGAGGAACCAAAAGTGAACTAATCAACACCACACAGTTCATCAGGAACATACACATCCTGATCTAATTAAGAGCCATAACAGACAGAGTTTGAATGCAGAAGAAGATGAAGATCTCAACATGGGTCTTAACAAATCTAGGATTTTCCACAGTAAACACCACTTTGCAGTGTTTTTGGTGTGGTTATTATAACCTATTAAAGACTTAGATTAGTACAAACTCCATAAAACATATAGATAATCCGATGGTAAACAATGAAATATTCTTCTGAAATTAGACAAAACTTTTCTCTCAAGAATCATCAGAGTTATTGTTCTTTGATAGCTGAATACATTTCACAGTGACTATGAATATTCATTATACTGAATCAATGTGCTATATAAAGGTTACTAATTCATCAATTGTTTTATTTGAATATTTTGTTATAATGAATTTTATAAAGTGTTGCATATAACAGTTGTTCTATCTGAATATTGGTATGATGAATTGTTAGAATTGTCGAGTCTACCAGAGATCATGCGGATTATTTTGTTAAAATAAATACATTATAAAGAGTTTACTGACTCCCACTGGGAGCTGTCCCTGGTTTTGCCAAGGGCCATTCCCAATGCAAGCATGCTTGAACAATGTTCCGATATAAGCACGTAAAAACATTTATCTGACCTGACCAGAGTTGACTGTACATTCAGATGATGTACCCGAATATTCTGTTATAATGAATGCCTTTGTAAAATGTTGATTGTACATATAGTTTAATTGTATTTGAAGAGAATACTTGTACTATTAAGATCATAAAAAGTAGTTTGTTTTATTTAATGACACCACTATAGCACATTGATCTTTATCTGATCACTGGTCATTCTGACACATTTCTTTAGAGGAAATGTAGAGCTTTTCAACAAGAAGCAAGGGGTCTTTTATATGCACTTTCTCACAGACAGGACATCACATACCACAGTCTTTGATGAACCAGTTGTGAACCAGTGGTTGGAATGGAAATGTTAAGATCATGTGAACCAATCAAGTTCATAATGGACTCAAGGCTTCAATGAATTGCTTGAAATACAAATTCAAACTAAATTTAAAACTCTGGATCAGACTTTTACAATAATGCTGCTTTTCATCCAGCTTGGGTTACAACAAAGAGTTGACAAATCTGCTTTGTATATAAAAGCTTGCTATGAAAAAAAGAAAGATGTATGAATAGATTATTTTCAAACCTGGGAAAATCTTTTGAAATAACATGATGGTCCAAAGTTTCTTAAATACTATTTGGTTTCTTAAAGACCATTTAACTTTTCCCTAAAACTGCACCCATCCAAAAATTTCCTGGGTATGAGTGTACACAGTACAACATTTGATGTTGATGGGGATCAGGTAACTAAATTTTCCATGTGTTATTTTATTGCCCAATTCCACCCTTGTCACTTCTTAAATGCATTGTTCACTATTTGTGTCAACATGTAAAACTGAGTTGGTCACCCAATTAAAAATAAATAAAAAAACTTCAAATCAATGTTCATATGTTTTTGCATATGTATTTAACAGTTTTGCAATAATCTGTTACACTTTGTAGCCACAAGGTACGATTCATATCAACAATAACAATAAAATAAACTCCATTACACAGCATACAAAACAAACATAAACACAACAGTCTGGCACAGACAAACACAAACAATACCAGTATTAAGTCAATTAATCAATGTAACACAAAATACTTAAAAAACCAGCTCAAATGTTTACAATCCTATTGAATGTGTCAGTTGCGGATCTGGGCCTTTTTCCCGAGCCCAGTCCCCCTAAATTTTGCGATTTTTAAATTTTTTACATTGTAAATATTTTCAGGAATGTTTGTGTCACTTAGGCTTGTCATTGGGGCATTTCTGGATCCACAACTGTGTGTTGGCTGTTTTCTTAATAATTTAATATGTGATTAAATTTTATTAAATTGTAAAGTATATGGACCCAGTCTGTTGTGTTTATTTCGACCAGATATTTCTACTCATAAATGTACATTTTAGTTGCAAGATATAATTATTTTAAATTTAAAATAACATTTGATTCTTTTAATTTAAAAATAAAGCTATAAAATAGTAAAATGTGATGAAGTGAACACAAACATGAACTATTTTTGAAAATAAACAAAAGAAACAACAAATATTTATGCAATCTGAGATATAAAAAATCAAGTGCTGTATAAATATTATCTCCCCTTACATGCAAGAGTTATCTCATTCAACAAGCATTCTCTGTATCAGTTTACAAATGTTATCAGGTTATTTAACCAGATTTCAAGTTTTGACATGAGAATAGTAGGTCAATTTCTTTCTTCTTATTTCTTTTTTTACAAACTTTTCACTTCAATTATTATGAAATTTAACCTACCAACTGATAAACCTAAAGAGAAGAAAATAATGCATTAAATCAGAACCTACATATTATTAGGCCTCATACAATAAATTGCTTGATTCTCATCAGTACTCATGGCTTATGGTGTGGTTGAGGTATGTGCCATCCACTGAATTTTGAAATCAAACAAAATATAATTTTGAATATTTGTGAACAAGACTCTGGATCCGTCAAACTTATAATTTACATAAAAAATATTTTTAAAATCCATCTGGTACTAAAAATCTGTCTGACCACTGATTAAAATCAAGTAATTATTTTATGTTTGCTTGTAAAATAAGAAAACTCTAGAAGTTCAATGTGATCTCATGGCTACTGTTCCAGGGATTGAACTTAACAGCTGCAACGGTGGCAATTGCCACTGGTTTTGTATAAATTGCCATAATTTGGTACTTCACCAGCAGCATTTTTTTACCACTGGCTAAATATTTTTATTTGTAGCAAAAGTTATCTTTTAACAAATTGCTGTATGTTGAATAAAAATTGCCATCAGTGAGTCTTTCACCCAGTGCCAAAATTGACATGGGTTACAATTTTTTAAGTTCAAGCCCTGCTATTCTACATGTCAGTTAAGCTACTGAACCAATACAAGGTACATCACTAAATGAAAAATGTAGCAGCTAGCACATAAATAATCAGATTATCATATTGGGTGGTATACTTTCAAAATCAATAAGATTAAAATAAATTAAGTGAATTTGTTCCGCCACATCATTCATTGGATTTCGATGTCAAATGATTGTATTCGAAAACTGCCATAGAATGCACGTTTAATACATAAAATTATATAATATATGTATATATACACAAAACTATTTTAGTGACATAATACATAAAAATACATGGTTTATGGTCGAGTATCCTACATGGATGATTTTTATTAATCTTTCCATTGTTAGTTTGAACACTTAAAAACTTTAATAGATGAGACTATTAGTGTGATTGGTTCAATAGATCATTTGTATCAAATGACAATAGATTGGAGGGTAGATCCCCATTCAGTTTGTTTCTCATTTATTATTTTATACTAATCTGCCTAGTATGTCAGACAGGCTAAGAAACAGAAATATGTCCACTGACTGTTGTGGGCTAATTTCACTGTTGCAGCCTACATGACCAATGCACAGCATACAATGTAGAAGCACCCGAGACAGATGGGTACATGCAGTGGCAGATCGAGAATGGTTTCTCCCATAAATATAATTAAAATAAACATTAAATTTTCATGGCACTCAGTTTGCTATATGATGAAAAGAAGCCTTTGAAACTATTCAATAGGATAATAGGTGAGCTTTTTGTATGCACACCGTAAAACAATTTGATCCTACAATTAGAAGTTCTGATAAAAGGCACGTTACTGTTGATAGAAAACATCAGTGATATATGTTAACTATATATACTACAGAATAGACATTGATTAATGAGTGAATGAACAAACATACCGGTACATATTAAAACAATGTCATAAAAGACACTTACTAGGGTTATGAACTTTAAATAGCTGATGCTATAATATATCATATGAAATGGTTTTAATGTTCACAATAAACTATTAACTGTAATGAAATGAAATATAGATCACACATTTCCTAGTTTTATAATTTTATTATACCACTTTAGATTGTGTAGTCTTTTAAAATGTCTGTTAATTATGATTCCTGTTGTCACAGACAATAAGCTTGAAGAAATATAATTCTCTTTTGTGTCAAATCAAAACTGCTCGTTAAATTCTTGAGCTTTCTTAAGTCTTCCCTGCTTGGCATCGGAAATAGCACCCCACAAATCAAATATGAAATCATCCGTGAATCCAAAATCTGACAAATCAGATTCGTCGATGGCAACAGCAAAGTCATGAGGGTTTTCTTTAGTGGATCCGGCTTCCCATATACTTTGTGCTAAAATAAAAACATTAAATCAGTAAATTACACATAATGAAGCAGGTTCTCAGTTATTGTTATGCACCAAAATATAACATTTTAAGTGTATAACTTGAATACATTGTTGTATATTTAAGCTAATATTGTCCTAACAATAGAAATAGACAATAGACACCCTGGCAAGAAGATAAATTGGCTATCACTGATTTTAAAATTATAAATATTTAAAAATATGTATGTAATATCCACTATAAATCCCTCACAAATCTTGAATCTATGCTGCACAGACATGTTTGCATAGCACAATTATTTTGCATGGAAAATGAAGGGTTAAAACTGCTATAATGGCCATAAATTATTTAATATAAAAGGTTTGTTATTTTCTGACAAGGAAATAGTTTAATCAAATGTACATAACACTTTATTGATACGTTGCAATAGGAGAAAACGTTCAGTTTTAAACTTCTTAACAGCTTAAGATTTAAGTAGGAAACATTAATAGGCTTGAATACAAGCGTCTTCATGAGTCATGACTACATACACATTCCGTATATAACACCTTGACATATGTGGAGGACTTTTTTTAGACGCGAAATGGTTAAATTTCATGCGATGAGATCTCATTGGGCGAATTCCGTCGCTTGTTATCAATTCGGTTGGAAATTAATTTTTTTGCAATTGCGGTTACACTGCACCAAATAAAATGTTTCTGTGTCAAAGTTTGAGAAGCTTTGACAAAATCATAACGGGTAACTCCTACTGCATCTAATATTGGTAATAGGTGACAGTTATTATTTGTGAAAATACTATTATCTATGACCTATTAATTCACAAACTTTTATTTAGTCAGCAGTCAGTGGAAATTGATTTGGTATTATGCAACCATAACTGAAAACCTTTCAAGAATTTCACATGTTACCGATGCTTTGATTGGTCAGCGTTGTCATCATCTAAGGAACATAATGGGTGTTACACATTTTCTTCTAATAGAGGTCCTAATAAATTGTCTCATAATGTCGTCTACAAATGTCAAGGCCAGTATACGGAACGTATAATTATGTAGCCTTGCTTTGTAAAGATGGGTGTGGCGTGGTGTGGCGTGGTGTGGCGTGGTGTGGCGTAAAATAGTAACGTGATGCAATACAACGTAATGGTTATCCGGTATATAACAATAAGAATACAATGTGCATTTATGTACGCGGTGTGTGTGTGTGTGTGTCTGTGCGTGCGTGCGTGTGTGTATGTGTGCGTGTGTGTATGTATGTAT
>JAUTWP010053197.1:0-12822 GCA_033042655.1 Cyathermia naticoides
TAGGAGGCATTTCTAAATGTAGTAATAGGAGGCATTTCTAAATGTAGTAATAGGAGGCATTTCTAAATGTAGTAATAGGAGGCATTTCTAAATGTAGTAATAATTTCTAAATATAGTTTACCGGCCTCGGTGGCGTAGTGGTCTTGGACTAGACTGGGAAAGGTTTAACGTGGCTACATCACTAAATAAGTGTTCAACCACGCCACTCCTCGGCAAGATGTCCGACAGTGCCGGACACCCTACCCAGGACGGGAGAGGGAGGATAAATGGTGGTATGGCTTTATAAAGAAAGGTTTAATTGTAAAAATGAAAATAAAAGAAAAATAATAATAATTGTGGACTTTTAAATTGTGAATTAATAAATATTTAAAAATTAAATTAAGACTCTCACCCAAATTTGTATTATTTACGAGCTAAGATTTATATATATAAAAAAAACTTATTTGCTCATGGGGTGGCAGTGGTCTTGAGGTTGGTTTGTACTTAGGTCGAATCTCATTCCAAGCCTTGGTATTTTAAATCTGAGAATCGACTCCAACCCAGAGTGACAGTTCCGCAAGGCTCATTGGGAAGGTGTAAACACTTATACTGACCAGTGGTTCCAGAACAGGTTTTACAAAGGCTATCTTGCTTGTGGGAAAGCGCATATAAAAGATCCATTGCTGCTTATCTAAAAGAGTAGCCCAACTAGTGTGGCTCTAGCGGGTTTTCTCTCTTCTACTAACATTAATATTTGTCCTGAACAGATGCCTCAGGAAGCTGAGCTGTGTTTCCATTACGTACATATAATGTAAGAAAATGATATTAATGGATTTAATTAAAATATTTGTATAAAATTTGCATAAAACTGCATAAAATGGAAATTGGATTAACGTGTTAACATCATCGCCAGAGGTGCAAAGTGCACCATACATGAAGTATATGTTTCTCCATTCACACAGATGTTGCATTACGTAAGCCAGATTTGTAAAACTCATCTTCGTATGACAGAAAGTATAATTGAAACACTACTGTGTAATTAATATGACTGAAAACAGTATCAAACCCATGTAAAAGTGCATATTCACGAACACTATATTAAACAGATAGTGACGCCCACACACAATACAACGTCGTTAACGTCGGTGAAGATGAAACTAGTGATAACGATGACGTTGTTAAGTGTGAAATGAGTGTCTTTAATGATCGGATATTAGGTTCTATTTCCGACACATGGTCATCAAACACGTTCTTGTAGTAAACGTGACAAATTAACACGATCACTGTGATCAAGCGGATTTCCAAACAACAAACCTGTTATCATGTTTTAAAATGGCGTTTCTGTACATCGTAACCTTCAATATATGAGTACGCAAACATGCAAAGTCATACGCTCAGGATTATATTCATGAAACCTATTCATCGCCGTGAGAAAATGAAATACAGTGGACTCTACAATCTAAACCAGCATTTGTCTAATCCAGATTTCTGAAATCCGGTACAATTTCCAGTCCAGCTACATAATACTGGATAAAATATCTATACTGCCATGCTATCTAATTAGTAAACCAGCATATTTCGTTGGTCCCAACCAGATCTGCTTTAGACAGTCCACTATACTCAAAACAAATTGTTTTATTCAGTCAAAAAGATGTTTAAAATTACGGACTAGTTCTAAGCATTAGCACTACTTCTTAGTCATTGCGATAAAGCAAATTTCATATTTATCGCGGGTGACACTGGGATAGTGAATGGATTTTGTGCTGGACTGGGCAGAATTTTGTATGATATTCCATCACTAGAGTTTTTCAAACACACCCTCCCCCTAAACACTGTCTATGACACTACTAGATGCCCTACCTAGGACGCAAGAGGTAAACGGGAGCGTGAATTTTCTCCAATTCCCCTATTCCTGCGGACATTTTGTGGGAGCAGCCAATTGCTCTTTTTGCCAACAACAAATGTTTGTTTAGTTTTAAGATACATCTAGTTCTGTTCTAGTGGTATGAATAGAATTTGTATAATTACTGTAAATGAAGGCAATCTAAGAAAGGTAACTACGAAATATCAGCAGTACCGAAAAAGGAGCTAATAAAGGAAGTGGTTTTTCTTTTACAAATGGCTGCCCCCGCTTCTAATGTTTGCTTCCGGCGTTTCCACTTTCATCGCGCTGATTGTTTAAAAATAAAATGCTGAATTACAAATCAACGTTCTGGAAATAACATAAGACAAGAATATAATAATAATGCGCAATTACCTAGCAATGTAACTAAATGAGCTGAAACCTCTCCAACGTGTTAGAACGAGGTGTGCGTTGCCATGATAGATTCCGCTTGAACAGTCTTCATTATGATTTTCATCACATTGCTTCATCAAGTATGAAATATTAACAGTTTTTCAGTCTATAAAGAAAGCAAAAAAAACGTTTGTTTTAAGGTGTCAACATATTTATGACTAACGGTACAGAAAAAACACGCTTCTGCCACTATTTTTTTAATTTTGTTAATGCACCTTTCAACAGACAGGATAGCATATAATTACATGTATCACGGTTTTGATGAGCCAATTGTGGACCACTGGCTGGAAAGGAAAATAGTCCACTGTAAATTACCAATCCGACAACCAACCCTTACCAGGCGAACCCTCTACCTTTGATTTATTTCACACCGCCCATGACAGCGTACTTGAACCATTATTGGATGTAAGTTCAACCAAGCAACCGATAATAGGTAAACCATGTAGGTAACGCATTTCAGAAGTCATCATGTTTGAAATGCCTATATGTGCACGTGATTGATATCAACCTTCATACGCGTTCAGCTAAGTCGTATCAGACACGGTGTTAAGTGTCTGCTATGACAGCCTGGTTCTGAACGTGGACGTTAAACACCATGACCTGACTTGACAGTGTTAAAAATGACAGGTTGTCCGGAGAGCTCGTCCTGTCAGATATCCCCCGACTAATATAGCTTAGATCATGCAGATTGTTTGAGATCACAGCACGCTGACCGCATTTCAACATTATTAGTCGGTTAAAAAGAAATTGGTTTCGTGTGCTTCGGGGTTAATTTAACATTTTGTTGTGCATTTTGTAAACAAATATTTTATACTTGCGAGGCTTCTGTAATTTATGCAAATGCTTACATGATATCGCTACTCATATTTTGTCATGTGAATTGTTATAATCATCGGCTCTGATGGTGTAGTGGCAATTTGTACGCCAATAGAGTAAAGCTACTGAGAACGAATCTCAATATGGGATTTTAAATATATAAATTTCAATCCACAGTTTGTATAACAAAGGTTTGGTTTGTGCTATCCTGTCTTGGACATACACTACAAAAAACTGAGTAGTGTGCCTTAGATAGCATCATTCACAACAAGGTGTAGAACTAGCTATTATAGCAGACGCATGTTTTGGATCCTGGTTATGATATCAGACCTCTCGGTTGTCCAAAACAGGAATGACAGTGTCACTGTACCATCATGAAAAGCATGAAAATAAGTTAAACCTAATCTATTGTTTTTTTGTCATGTGGAATAGTCTTCATAGGCGGGAGCTGGATGTAGCTCAGTCGGTAGCGTGCCCGCCTTTGAAGCGGTCGGTCGTGGGATCCATATGCAGTTTGGGCTATTTTCCGTTCCAAACAGTGCTTGCAGCGGGTTTACTCTAAAAATGTGTTAAATAAAAATGACCATATGAATGACGTCCAATAGCCGCCGATAAGATAAAAAAAATCAATGTGCTCTAGTGGCGTGTTTCTTCATAGGCAGAATCGGGGTTTTAGAGGTCCAGACACAACTGTTCACGAGATTTTATTTTAGTTCCCATTGTAATTAGATAATTAACCTACCCTGTATTACCAGCATGGTTTAGTGAATCAGTCGTGGTCCACTGGATGGAACGGAAAATAGCCCTACTGATCAGAAATTAAACCGTGCCTCAGACGGACACTTAACTTCTGAGTTACAATGATATCCTAAAGCGATGTGAGATGCAATATTCAGTATACTGTATGTAGCAGTGGACTCTGTCTAAACCAGATTCATTTGGGACTAACCTGTGCTCTACAACTGGTTCATCAAAGACCGTGGCATGTGCTGTCCTGTCTGTTGGAAAGTGAATATAAAAGATTCCATGTTGTTTATCGAAAAGAGTAGCCTATGTGGCGGCAGCGGGTTTCCTCTAAAAAATGATGATAAAAATAAATGTGTTCCAGTGGCGTCGTTAAACAAAACAAACTTTACTTTTGGTTGGGACTTTGAAATCATGCAGGTTTACACAGAAATCTGGATTAGACAAATGCTGGTTTAGAGTCCAGTACACTTAATATTATTTTGAATTATTAATTCTGTATATTGAAGCTGAGTTTTGATTTATTTGTCACTAGCAGTACCCGTAATATTGTTTTGAGTTATTAATTTTGTATATCGAAGCTGAGTTTTGATTATAAACTGACTGCCAGTAATATTATATTGTTATTTATTCTGTTTTTCAAATCTGACTTTTGATTACTAATATTATTGTGTTGCTATTTATTTTGCATATGAAATCTCACTTTTTATTCATTAGATATCAGTAACATTGTGTTATTTATTTTGTAAATGAAATGTGACTTGATTTACTAGCAGTAATATTGAGTGGAGTTGTTTATTCTGTATATCTAAACTGTTTTCATTCACTGGTTGTATGCGGTATTGAGAAGAGTTGTTTATCACGTGGAAGATTTGTTTTATGTTCAGTTATTGCGTGTGTTTATTTGTCTCGGAGGGGTAAGATTTTATTGCTAAATGACTTCGTCATCTTCTCGTGTTACACACTGTTGACAACAGCATCGTCTAACGTGCACATCGCTTTGTTTTATCTCCGTCGTAAAATAGTGATTAGTCCATTCTCCACTGACGAAGCCACTGACCAAAAATATCGATTGTTGCTTTAAACTTTAAACTTGTTTTGTATTTGATTCACGTGATCGTTTTGTGATTTACTATGTAAAAGTTTGGAGGATTAACCTCTTACAGAAATATATCTAAATTATTACACCTATTAATATTATAATTATAATTATTAGAACATTATGTTGTGTATGATACCATCCACGTTTATTTTTTGACTCGCCTCAAAATTGATGCCCAAATTACCTCCACAGAAACAATTGCAGCCCGAATTCATATTTGGCATCATTCTCTTAAATAATTATAAAATCAGTTGCACCCTTCACACACACTCCTATCCCATGACTGGGTTAATGGAAACTCACTTGTTTTTGCTTAATGTGACCGAACCCCCTCTGCCCCGTCCACACACTTTGTTCCTGTCTCGAATGGCTTGAACCATAAATGGCGCCCGGGAGAGACGTCTGCTATAACAGCATGGTTCTGAATGAAGACCTTAAACAACATGACCTGACCTGTATGATGTCCATTGTATTTTGATTAAGAACTCTCAAAAATTCTGAATCCTTTAAAAACATCATCTACCACGAAATTACAGATCCGGTTAAAAACGGATGACTAGTCTAAGTGGTGTCATCAACATTTTGACAGCGACACAGGAGCACATCCCATCACTTCTGTGTTCAAATATCTTTCAGATTCCGAATTATGTTACATCATATGGTATTAACATACAATTTGGTACTTTTGTCTAGATTGCGCATCTTGAATTTCCATCAAACATCAGTTTCAGGATATGTTTATTGTTACATGATATGGTATTAACATAATACAATTTGGTAGTTTTGTTTATTGTTACATGATATGGTATTAACATAATACAATTTGGTAGTCTTGTCTAGCTTGCGCATCTTGAATTTTCATCAAACAGTAGTTTCAGGATATCTTTATTGTTAATTGGCTTATGAAGTGTATTTAATCTGCCAAATTGATTATGTTTCCATAATATGAATTGATATCACATTTAGGTTGATAGGTCCAATGGAAGTACCTTTAAAGAAAATAAATTTATGAGAAACAAAGATAAAGCTTGGGGTCAATAGCATTCAAATAAATACAATTTATGAGAAACAATTATAAAGCTTGTGGTCAATAGCATTCAAATAAATACAATTTATGAGAAACAATGATAAAACTTGGGGTCAATAGCATTCAAATAAATACCACCTAGAGTTCGAGAAAACGTGGGGATTGACCTCTTTGTAATTAAGTGATTCAATTTTAACCTGTCATTCGTACTGCAAAAGTGTTTATATTTTAAATATCAAGGGATTTCTTTCACTCAGCGTTGACATTCACGTCCAGTTCATCCCACAGCCATCTACAACTGTCACTCATCTCAAAAATTTAAAACAGTTCTGTCAGTTAAGACTTGGAAGTGTTCATATGTCAAAAGACAATTCTATCATTTTTGTGCTATCGAAGTTTCTTGTTGCCAAATGTGAAATATTATTTACGTAATATCTCCAATCAAATTTCAAACACACACTGCACAAAGGAACCTGTCAAACATGAACGACTTGTTCATTGGTTCAGGAATTGGTTCTCGATTCTCCCATCCCTGGATATGCCAGCCCACGTGAAAACGCGATAAGGGAAAATTCTATCTCATAATTATGACCATGTGATCTTGTCTATTCCAATCAAATTTCAAACACGCCCTGCGAAGGCAACTGAACATGAAGGACGTGCATGGGGACAGGGAGGGATTCTTGATTCTTTCATATCGAAGCGTTTCAAAACGCATTTAAAAAAAAAATTAGTGGCTCCTAGGTTTAAGCATTTGGTATTTATAATAAAAACACTACCACATCGTAGGTTACTCTGTTCTATGTATTTGTATGTATTTTCTACATAGGACAGCACGTATTTTTATTAATCAGTTTTGGACCAATATCTGGAACGGAAAATATTCAGTGCTTCATAAAAAAGGTGCATTGGTCATAGGCCACATGAAATAGCAAGTAAATTTATATTCATTTGTGGAATGGACCTCCGATTGATAAAATTATTTGTTTATAATGGTATTTTAACAGATTTTCGCTTGGGGTTGCGTATATAGTTATTTCTGCTATTCCCTGCCTTTCTAGATACGGGCTTGAAAATATTCAAAACTAAATCCCTGTCCTTATATTCATTTAACTGAGTTGTAGAAAATCAAAGGCGATCTTTTTCTTTGAAAAACAGATGTTGTTTGGCAATGCTATTTACAAAATAGCTCCTACTAATATCTGTCTATGTACCATACAACCAGAATATTCGATGTAACGTATCATAAAACGGTGATCATACAAAAAGTTAACGAAAGGTGGGCGTATCCCATTCTGCCGATGGCAAACTTCATGAGTCCAAATCTGACGGTCAGTGTGATTTTCTCTAAATCTATTAATATGGCTTCGTTTAGTGATTGGTGGCGTCTTACAGAGAATTCTGTCTACCATGCCACTGCATAAACCCTTGGGCCATACAAACCATGATAAACAAACTGTGTCAAATAGTATGGGCGTGCTTTAGAGGAGGCACAACAGGCATACGGTGTTCTACATTTTAAAAAACAAATTATTATTACATGTTTGGTAATATTGCGCCATACGTATAATTTTATCTATTTAGTGACTAGTATTAAGTGCCCTAGAACCTCAGCTCACCTTTAATTTTTTTTAAACAATAAAAAAATAATATGCCCGCTACCACCACATAGGCTACTCTTTCCGATAAGCAGCAAGGGATCTTTCATATGCACAGGACAGCACATACCATGGCCTTTGATGAAGTAGTTGTGGATCTCTGGTTGGAACGGAACATAGCTCAAACTGCAGATTGTTCCACTAAGAAGGATCAATCCTACGACCGATCACTGCATAGGCGGACAAACTACAGACTGAGCTACACCACGCTCCAATGTAGAGTAGTAAAAAACTATAAAAAGTAGTTTTTTTTATTTAATGACGCCACTAGAGCACATTGATTTTTATCTTAACATTGGCTATTGGACGTCATTCGTATGGTCATTTTGACACATTTCTATTATAGGAAACCCGGAGCTGTCAAATAGGTTACGCTACACTTGTTTATAAGCAGCAAGGGATCTTTTTCAACGTGGAATAGAAAGAAATGTTTGTTTAATGATACACACTATGGTATTTGTGACTCGTGGGCTTCAAAAGAAATGTATTCCCGCCACATTACAATGGATATTTTATATGCACTGTCCCGCAGACAAGACAACACACACCACCGCTTTTAATTAACCACTGGTTGGAACGGAAAATAGCCCAAATACAAAAATTGGTACACTAAGAAGGATCCATTTGATTACTAACCGCTACGTCCTAGCAAGTGTTTGACATTAAATGCTACAATAAAGAAACCAATGTGAAATTCATATGATCAATTCTGTAACAGCTTTTTTGTGAAAGAGAAGGTCACCTTGAATATATATGTAATAAGTACGAAATTGAAGTTAACTTCGAATAGAAAAGAATACGTAGTTAAATCATTTATAAACAAAGAATTGTAAAACTAAGGTGGAAGAAATAACCTTTAAATGTGAAAGCAACAAATGATAACACCAATCCATATTGTCAAATTTAATGCAGTAAATTCATTGAAAATATGATGAAAAAATCGGTATTTACAAAAGAAAGTAATTACAAACAGTACTAAATAACCTTTAAAGTTAATAAATAATTTCTGTACCACAATTCGCCAGTTCTTTCATCTAACATAGGCAACATAGAATTTAACAATATTCACACTGCTTATCGAAAGGAGTAGCCTATGTGGCGGCGGAGGGTTTCCTCTAAAAGAAATCTGTTAAAATGACCATAATAATGAATGACGACCAATAGCCGCTATACTGATAAGATGAAGATCAATGTGATCCAGTGGCGTCGTTAAACAAAACAAACTTTACTTTAACATTCTAGAAGTTTCCAACCAGTGATGTTGTGTAGCAGTAGCCTACCGTATAATAGTTCATTACCTTATTTGATTCTAGAACATTCCTGGTAAACAAGTTAAATATGTTGCCTAAATATAGCCATAATTCCAGAATAGTTACTCTGGTAAAGAGCATAAATAGATCATCTAAAATTAATATAACCGTTACGCAATATTGCTAACAATGCCAATACATATAGAATTACACATGCATGTAACGCAAATCTTAAGATAGGTTGCATTGAAAACCTATGAAAAAATACGATATTAAAATGTGCATAAGAATTATGTTACAATTATTGTTCCGTAAATTATTTTACATAGCAGTAAAACTTCGTTGTTTTGTATAAAATGGTTTGTTATTACTAATCCATCTTTTGTATATATGACACCAGAATTTGACAACCATGTGAAAAAGTGTAATTATTCTTAAAGGTCATTGTTTTTTTTCTCAATTAATTTCTTGTTTATGATGAAGTTTGACCCTCGCTAGTATAGTTTATTTGTAAGCGTGGTGGCTTGTAGGCATAAATCAAATACACTCACATACCTGAGAGAAGCGTAATTGAAGGATGAACAATTAAATGTGAGTAGATCGTATACAATTTGATATTTAAATATTTACAAGTGTAATAATGAGACGTGTTGCGCTTTTGAGCGATGTATTATAGATGTTGTTACACTTTCTAATTAGCTGCTGGGTAATCTGAGGCAAATAATTGAGTCTTGAATAATGCCTCCCAGCTTCTGAGATGGGCAGAAATATGTGGCTTCCTATTGATTATCTGTTCTACTGCCACGAGTCAACGTGGTCCCACAGACAAGGTATTTATTTGACATGAAGTATTGGTAACTCGCCTGACTTTACACCATTGCGTTCATGACATATCAGAACACATGTCACTGTGGACCTATATAATATATAAGATATTAGCTGTTGACTTGAAGTAAGTCTGCATCTGAATGTGGACGTTAAACAACGTGGCCTGACCTCACTATACCATTGGTTTCACATCACCTGACTACACTATTGTCCCGGAGGCAGTGGATGACTTTAACCATAAACGGCGCCCGGCAGAGGCGTATGCTATAACAGCTTGGCTCTGAATGTAGATGTTAAACAACATGGCCTGACCAAACTGCACCAATGATTTCACGACACACCAGAACACACAAGTCATTGCTGACCTATATACAAGGTATTGGTTGGTTAACTTGAAGTATTGGTAATTCATCTGATTTTATATCATTGGTTTCATGACACCAGAACGCAAGATAATGTAATACGATATTAGTATTTCACTAACGATAATTTACTTTGGGAATGATCCATGGTTTTGCTGTCAAATCGCCAATAAGATAAAAATCAATGTACTCTAGTGACATCATTAAATAAAACAAACTGTACTGGTTTTACCAGAGGTTGCTGCCAGTGGGAACGTGTTTGAACTGTCATTTGATGTAAGAATGTAGAATATTTTCCTGTACAGTTTACTATGGCGTATCTTCCGCGGAAGTCTGAAGAATAATATTGTATTAATGCATTATGATAATCATAATTATACGTTATAATTATATGCTTCTTCGTATGTTCAGTACCACTACAGAAAACAATGTGTATAATAATTTATTATTTTGTTTATATATTCTGTATAACCGATCTTCGTGGCCGAGGGGTACTGAGATCGAATAGCTTAGTCGAGACATGGGATTTTTAAACTCGATATCGACTCCAACCCAGAGTGAGTGCTCCGCGAGGCTCGATGGGTAGGTGTTTCAACTTGCACCGACCAGTGATTCTATAATTGGTTTAACAAAGGCTATGGTTTGTGCTATCCTGTCTATGGATTTCCTCTCTTCTACTAATATTAATATCTGTAAGTACGAAAACAAATATAAACAACATATTCTGTATACTGCACTCGGTGTAGTTTAAAAAAAATAAACTTCTTGTCTTGCCTTGTTTTGTTGCTGCGGCGTCCTATTGTCCAAAGGAAACTTGATATATATTTGCGTGTATTACATTAATTTTTTTGATTTTGTTTTTGTCTAGGATATCAGGAAATCAATGTGATTCAAGGTCATTGAATTAATGTGGCGCTTCAAAACACATGTTCAAAAACATTGATTAAACAAAACATACTGCTAAATATAATGTGATACTCTTCTTAAGAAATTATATTTTTAAATGTTGGCGCTTTTACAATTTTCTAAAATGGTATGGGTTTTTGGTGGGGTTTTTCAATTCCAAGTTAAAGTTTACCTTCCAGAAATCATCTCTTATTTATTAGTTTACTTGTTACATTAACATGAATCGAAATCGTTAGATACTACCAGTATCAAACGTCGATGCATAATACAGACCCTATTTTATGCTGAATGAACAACCTTTAAATCTTTTGATACACAATTAATGATGACATGATGTTTTGTAATGTTTTCAGTGTCTTGATATTGCTAAACATAAAAACTAAATGATTATATAAAAAGTCTTTAAGTCTTTTGATATACAATTAATGGCATTAATTTCTTTTAGAATGTTGTCAGCGCGTTGAAATTGCTAAACATAAAATTTATGTTTATAATATGCCTGACCTTCTAAAATGATGTCTGGGGAAATACCTTATTTTGATCTTACACGCGGTTGGATGAAGATTTTGAATACAATGATCTTAGTAAATAAAGGATTAGCTCATAATGGGTGTTTTATATCCTATTTCCTCAGTTTTGAATGATGCATACACGCCAGTAAAAACATCCTATTTCTCAAAACAAACACAATGAAAATTAAAAAAAATCTTTATACACGTATTAATAAATGTATTTCATAAATTTCGACCCGATTTATTTAAATATTGCGAGCAAAAGTGCTTCATGCTTGGAACTTAACCTTCCACATACATTATGAGCTATACGAAACATCAATAAGATCACACAAACTTTGGTTTCGTAACAAAAATAGTCCAAAGTGTTATTTAAAATACATGTAATTAGTATTTTGGTTTTCATATTTCGTTTTTGTTAAGATTGGGTGAGCGGTTGAACTTTATTTATATATATATTTCATTATTTTTAAATAATGGTCGGAAAGAGGGGATGGGTAAAATGATCAATCCATTTATGACATAGATCATTCTGTTTTACAATGTAGATCAATTTTGAATTTTTTTTAAATTAATATTCTTCATTGTAAGAGGTAAACAAAATCCAACACTAAATTTTTAAATATTTTTTTAAATTTTATTTCCTTGATTTTCAGGATGTAAACCAAATAATAATAAAATAGCCCTGAGCACGAAATTGTATTCGATGTGATATTTGGCTGCAAGGAATCTTTATAAACAGAAAATACGTTACAATGGCTAAAACGTGCGTTCAGCGACTCTAATTTAAGGATAATCAGTGAACGCAAAAATACCATCGATCAGCCTAAAATCAATATCTTACTTGTTATCTAACCTTAATGTCTTTTTTACAAGATTTATCTTCCTTTTCCATGTGAACGCACATCCGCTGTCCACATAACTATAGTTTCCATTCCAATTAGTGATCAACAATTGATTCATAAACTACCGTGGTATGTGTCCTGTCTGTGGGGAAATGCATATAAAACACCCCTTGCTGTTTATTCTCCTTCTGGGTAGGGCATCTGGAAGACCGGATGTGCCCAGGAGGGCGTGCTTGAACATTGTTGTGATGTAAGCACGTAAAACATATTTCCAGTCCAGTCCAGCTTATCGTAAAGAGTAGCCTATATGGCGGCAGCGGGTTTCCTCCTAAGAAATGTGTCATAATAAACATATATCAAATAGCCGATGATAAGATAAAAGTATTCTAGTGGTGTCGTTAAATAAAACAAACTTTACATAATTAGGAGCGGGCTGTAGCCGAGACCGTAGCGCGCCCGCCTTTGAAGCGTTCGGTCGTCGGATCGATCCTTCTCAG
>JAUTWP010053308.1:0-25218 GCA_033042655.1 Cyathermia naticoides
AATGGTTACACCCAAGATGTGCTTCTCCTCACCATCATGATACTCCTCGGTCAACTCCACAGGGTGAGTCAAGTCTCCCCGTACAAAACAGATAAGTCCATAACGGTTATTTCTCTGAATATCCCATCCTGTAAAGACCCTTGCTATTTCAGTAATATCTTCTTGAGTATAAGTAGGAATCGTATTGCCTTGGGCATCTTTTTTTGCTGTACCATCAAGGTTTAACTGATGAAGCCCAATGGTAAAGAGTTGCATAATCTCTCGGGCATAGTTCTCATCAGGGTAGATGGTGGTGGTTCCCTCTTGATACGCTTTTCTGTTTCCATTAAAGGTCAAGTAGAGTGACATCGAGGAGCTGTGAGATATCTCTAAGAGTAAATCTCTGTAGTTCCCCAAGGCGTGTTTGGTCAAAATATCAAAATAGTCAGCCAAAGTCTCTGCCCGTCGCGTAAAGATAGGGTCTGCCATAGACTCCACCACAATTTGACTCAGTGCATACGCCATTTTGTTACGCAGTTGGTCTTTGTCCTTCATCGCTGTCTCAAACCAAGCACTCATCTGATAGCGTCGCATCTGAAAAGAGGCAACATTTTTATTAAACACGGTATCGTTATCAGCCAAGTACTCCTCTACGGTAGCCGTATGGATAGAGGGTTCAAACTTTTTAGCCAAGTCAATGGTTCTTCTAAGATGACGATGAGTTGGTCTATTAGGTAAAGCTAACTGTTCATCTAGCCAAATAGAAACACCCTCTTCTTTAAAAACCTTAAGGCTTTTTTTATTGGCTCCAAAGGTGGCTTTATTTAAAAATCGAATGGCTGTAGCATCAGATATCTGCTTCTCTATATTAACCGTTAACGTCTCACTCTCATTACCACTGGCATCTCTTAAGACGATAGAAAAGGTTTTTGTTCCCTCTCCTCCTGAAGTATCTAAAGCGATGGTTGCTGTTCCATTAGAGGCTATGGTTCCTCTCTTCTCACCATTAACCCAAACCGTTGTACCTACTTCACCATGAACCTCTACCTCTTGAGTTCTCTCTGCTGTAGTTATTGGTGTCGTGGTTAAGGTTGGTTTTAAAGGAGACGTACCATCAGAAGCTAGAGGAAAATGTAAAGTAGCATCACTATTTACCTTTACCCAATACCCTTGAGGCTCTTCAAACTTTTTAAAGCTGTTTAAAAATGCTTTCCCCTCATCGACATAAGCCTTTTGATAGGTTTTATTTTGACCTTGAATAACTTCTAAGTTACTTCTTAATTGAGCAGTGATTTCACTTATATTTAAATCTGTAGGAGGATTGATTAGGTTCCACCCAGCTATTAAAGCTATGGTCTCTTCTGTAGTATAGATAGTTTTATCATACGCTACATCTACAGCAGAGTTTACTTTTATCCAATAACCACGCCCTTTCTCAAAAGCGTTAAAATCATTTAAAAAACCTTTTCCTTCCTCTTCATAAGACTTTTGATAGGTTTTATTTTGACCTTGTACCACCAAAAGGTTAGAGGATTCTACTCTTGTTTTTAATTCATTTACAGTTAATGAACTGTTCGCTCCTACTAGGTTCCAACCACTCTGTAGTGACAGTGTCTGGGCATAGCTGACGGTTGTCATGAGTAACCCTAAGTAAAAATAAAACTTTTTCATTTTTTACTCTACTTCGTTGTTATATCAGAAAACTCTAAAGTACTACCCGAGAGTACAGCTTTTTTACTCTCTCCGACCAATTTACTATTTTTAAATACTTTAACAATAAATGCTGTTCCAGCTTTATAGTTAGCGTTTATAGTTAAAAGAGCATTGGTAGGCTGACCATTAATTTTTCCATAAATGGCCTTTGTTGAATTGCTTGGTGTATTAGCTAACGCTTTATCTGTATATACAACCACTTCAAATGTTCCAAAAGTACTATTTATATCATGTACTGTATTGTCTTTGGCTACAAAGAAATCTTTTGTACTATTTTCTATTGTATCTGTAGCATCCAAGACCTCCGTTTCATCAGGAGTCTCTACTTTATTTGAAGATTCCCCACAACCTATAAACATGAACCCTTGCAGTATTAAAACTATTACAAAACCTTTTTTTACATATCCCATCTCTTACCCCTTATGTTTTTCAGTATTATATTTTAATTAAATTTATTAATTCATTTATTTAATAAAATATTAAATAAATACTATCATAAAAATATTAAACTTTATAATAATTCCTAAAATTATAAAAAACTTAGTATAAATGGTTAACAGATAAAATCAATTGATTAAGAGGGAGAGGTTACTCAATAAAATATAAAGTTTAATTAAGCAGTAGAGAAACTCAGTAGTCGTAACTGAGTTTATTGTGTAATAAGTAGATGGTTAGTAAGTCATTTTCAGACCAGCGTAGAAACTGTTATCAAAAATTTTCGGACTGGTATTTTTATATTCTGCATGGACATTTCGATACCCAGCATAAATTTTTACATTCTCTATTACTTCCATATCTGCCGATATTCTATATTCTGAATATTTTTCAGAATCACTAAATGCCAATGCATTTGGAGCATAAAGAGCTTTTCCTTCTAATGATACAGGAGGAATGTTAAACATTAAAGGAGGAAATTCATAACGAACTTTTGCCATTAAAGGAAATGCTGTAAAATCTTCTTTTCCTACCTCTGCCCAGATAAATTTAGCACCAAAAGTAAGCTCAACACCTTCAACACCTTCTAACTTATTTGTAGCACCAATACCTGCACCAAAAAGTTGCTTATCACTGTTAATATTTAAAAAGTTAAAATCTGCCTGATAAATAGTACTTGTTGTTTGAAGTGCTGCCAAGTTTCTTGAGTCAAGTACACCTTCTATTTCTAAATCTTCATCATTAATGTTAATCCCAACTCCACTCTCTGCCATAAGTAATGCAGAAGTAACCAAGGTTGTTAATGCTATTTTTTTAAACATGTAGTTCTCCAATGTAATAATTTGTTCTTAGTATTATATCACAGATTCATTAAGTCATTAAGTTTTATTGTTTTTAAGTGTTTGATATCACATTTTATTTAACACCAATATACACGATTGTTCTACAAACTTTTTATATCATTAGTCTTGGAGATAACAATAAATGAAAAAAACACTATTAACACTCATAATAACACTAACAACACAACAAGCTGTAGCTGATGCACAATCATTATACAAAAACTGTGCTGGATGCCATGGAGATAAAGGAGAGACAAGAGCTTTGCAACTCTCTGAACTTATTGCTGGTCAAACTAAAGAAAAAACTGTCTTACAATTAACTGCTTATAAAAATGGTGAGCTAAATAAGTATGGACTAGGAAACATAATGAAAATGCAGGTAGCAACACTAAGTGAAGATGATATCAAAAGTCTTGCCGAGTATATTGCTACTTTAAAATAGGTCGGTTTTTAACCAACCTATAATATAGAACTTCATGAAACTCTTAATAGATAAACTTCACTCCAGCATAAAGACTATTGTCAAATGATTTATCTGTTATAGCTTCAAAATCTGTACGTATATTCCGATATCCACCATAAATTAACACATTATTAATCAGCTCTGCATCTGCAGAAACTCTAAATTCAGAATACTCTTTAGATTCACCAAAAGACAATACCTCAGGTGCATAAAGTGCTTTTAATTCAACCGATACAGAAGGGATAACTGAAACCAATGATGACAAATCATATCTGGCTTTTACCATTAAGGGTAATGCTGAAAAATCTTCATCTTCATCTACATCTCCTCTTATATATTTTGTCCCAAATGTTAATGAAACATCCTCCATCCCATTAACTATATTGGTCACTCCCATCCCTACTCCAAAAAAACTTTTTGGTTCATCTTCATTGTCCATATAATTAAAATCTAATTGATACGTAGTAACTATTGTCTCTTCATTATTTAGTTTTTTTAAATTAAAAACTGCTTCTACTTCTAGAATATCTTTATTCATATTAATACCAAGACTAGCAGCCGTAAGTAAAGTTGATGTAGATAACCCCAGTAATATTATTCTTTGTAACATATAATTCTCCAATGTAATTTAAATTCCTGAGAATTATATCATATATTTTTAATATTATATGTTTATTTACAACAATATTTCATATTTTAGAACAATCTGTTAATAGAGACTAACTCTACATATATTTCTTTAAAACTTCAGGAATCTCTATAGAACCATCTTCATTTTGATAGTTTTCCATAATTGCAACCAATGTTCTCCCTACTGCCAATGCAGAACCATTAAGTGTGTTGACCAATACATTTTTCTTTCCATCTTTATAACGAATTTTTGCTCGTCTTGCTTGGAAGTCACGTGTATTTGAAATAGATGAAATCTCTCTATACTGGTCTTGCCCTGGTAACCAAACCTCAAGGTCAATGGTGGTTGCAGCAGAGAAACCAAGGTCACCACCACAAAGCTCCACTACTCTATGAGGAAGCCCTAAACGTGTTAAAATATCAGAAGCATTATCGACCATCATTTTAAATATCTCTTCACTCTGCTCTGGTGTCGCTATGGCTACCATCTCTACTTTGTCAAACTGATGCTGACGAATCATTCCACGAGTATCTCGACCAGCTGAACCAGCCTCTTTTCTAAAACATGGTGTGTACCCTGTAAGTAAAATAGGAAGCTCTTTAGTAGTTAAAATCTCATCATTATATAAGTTGGTTAAAGGAACCTCTGCTGTAGGAATCAGATACAAGTCTTCATCTTCTATTTTAAAAAGGTCATCTTCAAACTTTGGTAACTGCCCTGTTCCTTGAAGCATGGCAGCGTTATTTATAAACGGCACACAAACCTCTTCAAAACCTTTTTCACGGTTTACATCTAAAAAGAAGTTTATTAACGCTCTCTCCATTCGGGCAGCTTCACCACGAAGAACAGCAAAACGGCTTTTTGCTAGTTTTACACCACGTTCAAACTCTATCCAACCATTTACCTCAGCTAAAGCCCAATGCTCTTTAGGTTCAAAGTCAAAACTACGAGGCTCTAAAACTTTTTTAAGCTCTACGTTGTCATCTTCATCTGCACCTTCTGGTACTGAGTCATCTGGAAAATTTGGCATAGCAAGTGCAACATTTTGTAAAGCCTCTTCTGCCTCACGTGCTGTTGCTTGTAACCCTACTATGGCATCTTTTTTAGCATCAACTTTTGCTTTTAGTTCTGTAACATCTTTCTTCTCTCTCATATACTCACCAAAGAGTTTAGACATTTTGTTCTGCTCTGCTTTTGACTCTTCAAGCGTTGCATTAGCAGCTTTTAATGTTGCAAAAAGCTCTTTTAAGTTTGCCAATGTCTCAGCATCAACACCTTTTTTCACAAGTTTAGCACTTGCTTCATCAAAGTTTTTTTGTAGATATTTTAAATCAATCATGAGTTTACCTATCGTTGTAGAAATATTTATGGAATTATAGTGAAAAGTTTAGAAAAGGAGGATTAAGTAATTTAGAAAAGGAGTTTGACTCCTTTTCTATTTATCTTACTTATGAATTAAAATTCATCAGAGACCAATATATGATTAATATTAAAATTACAACTTGCATCTTCTGTAGCATTAACTTCAAATGTTATATAAGCAACTCCATTATTAACACAATTTCTAGCATCATGGTTATTAATAGAATCTATAACTCTAACAGATGCACACTTATTGGTAGGTATTTCATAACCAAAGTGTCCATTTCTATACCACTCAGGAGCATTAGCATGATGAATATTAAAGTTTACAATACTTGATGAGTTTTTATCTACAAAGTACCCTCCTGATGGACGACTCTCCAAACCTTTTCCTCGTAAAGTATGTTTTGTAACCTCACCTATACGTGTATTTTTAGCTGTATCAGCCTGATATCCATTAAGGTTAACCCAAACCATAGCATCTTTACCTGTTAAATGATAATCATATTTATATGAAACTAAAGCCGTACCTTCATCATCAAGCTGATACGTTTCAGAATCTGTACTACCTAACCACTCTCTACTATCATCTAAACATTGGTCTTGGTAGTAGTTGTGTCCTATCGCATAAGATAAGTCAGCTCTATCTATACCAAAATAATCATCTTCTAATGACAATGTATTGTTGTCTATTTTAGAAAAATCCCATTTACCCATTGCTTCATAGTTCTTACCTTTTCCAAAAACAACCAATTTATCTGTGTTGTTTCCTTCTGCATTGACCCATTGAAATACATCTGAACGAGCAGCCGTATTGTCTTCAAAGTTTGTTGTGTTCGCTGCACCATCTAAAATATCTATTGCTCCATTTGCTACACCAGTTTCTATGTCATTCTGACCATAAAAAAGGCGTTTAGTAAGACTACTTTCTTTAGAAGAACCTGCTTCTCCATCTACAGCATATCCAACAATTGCACCAACCGATATATATGGCTTTGTATTAACTTTATTTCCATACTCATCAGTTACAGAAATAGCAAACTTCTCTTCATACTTTGCACGTTCTGCATCTTGCGTTGTACTGACATACGAAACAGATATAGCTGATGGAGGTCCAGACATCACTCTAACATTTACAATAGTTGAGAGTGTTTTTACTTCATCATTTATATCTTTAAATTCAATACTTATGTTTAAAGGGACAATTCCAGACAATTTTTTTGATTGTAAAGTAAAGGCACTATTGTTCTCATTTTTCAATGTTAAACTATTGACAGGGTTACCTGTTTTTGTATCAAGGATTTTTGCTATTAAAGCATTTTCTGTTGTTACTTCTATTTTTGTAATATTCACATCACTGTTATCTACTATCTGTCCCTTAGAATCTTTTAAAAGAACTGAAAATGTTTTTTGCTTATCAGGAATACCCATACTAAAATCATTAGCTTCAGTTGCAACATTTAAAACATAATCAATAGGAGTATAAGTATCTTCATCTAAGTTATAAACAACTTTTACTATTTGTCTATTTTCAATAGCTGTGTTTGCACTATGATAAAATCTAAATGTACTGTTTGTATCATTATTGTCCATCAATGCTTTTAAGTTTGAAGGTCCTGTATAATTAAATGTAGCAATACCTTGTGCATTTACAGGAACCTCATAAGCTTCAAAAAGTCCTACATCTACTCCATTTAAAACTTTTGAAGGTAACTCAACTTTAACAGAACCTTCTGTATAAGGAGCAACATCTTTAAAGACCTGAATAGCCATCTCAACACTTTTACTGTTACTTGTCAGCTCAATAGTCTCTAAACTATTTGGAATAACAACCATTGGTAATACACTATTTTCTTGATTATTATTAGATGAATAGTTAAAATTAATTGGTATTACTTGTGTGATAACAAAATCATTTTCACTAAACCTTACAGTTACACTTGTACTCTGTCCATCAATAGTCTCTACATCACTTGGTGAGGTATAAGTAAATGTCGCAACCCCTGCCCCATTAGTTACAGCTGTTGATGATGAAATTGAACCATACTGACTATCTAGTGTTGTAATAGTCAAACTTTTCCCTGAGACACCTACATTATTACTATCTACAAGATTAATTGAGATTTCTTCAGACTTTGAAGCATATTCTACCAATACAATTGGTGCATTTTTAAATTGATACAATGCCAAAGTATCTCGTTTCTCAAACTTCACAGCCACATGTGATTCAAGAACTGCTGTTCCATCTCTATAAACTATAGTCAATGGTAATGTTGTATTGTTCACATCATCTATTGAATCTGGTGCTGTTAGTGCAAACTGTGCAAATCCATTCGCATCAGTTGATACTGACATATTGTCCATTCGTCCATATTTTGTGTCATATGATAATACTGAAAGAGTTTTTCCTGATACTGCTTCTTGATTCTCATCTATCAACTGTACTTCAAAGAATACTTTCTGTCCATCTTTAATTACTTCTACATTGGTTGGTACGTTAGCAAAGGTATATGTAATAGTTGAAACATCATCTACCTTTGCAAACTTGATACTAACTGTATCTGAAATAACAGCTGTTCCTTCTACATAAGTTATAGTTAAAGCTAATGATTGACCATCTAATGCATCAATTGAGCTTGGTGAAATAAACTTAAAATGAGCAAATCCATTTGAATCGGTTGTTACACTCATATTTTCTAATCGACCATATTTTGTATTATTGGCTAAAGCAGAAATGGTTTTACCTGATACAGCTCGATTATTCTCATCTATCAATTGTACTTCAAAAAATACATCTTGATTCGCTTTGCTTACTTCTACATTCGTTGGTACATTATTAAAGCTATATTTTATAGTTGAAGTTGATGATTTTTTCTTAAATTTAATCTCAATAATTTCACTAATAGTCTCTCCATCTTCTGTATAAGTTATGGTTACACTACTACTATTACTATCAACGGCATCTATATTACTAGGAGAGACATAAGAAAATATTGCCAAACCAGCTCCATTGGTTACTGCTGTCGATGACGTAATCGAACCATATTTACTATCAAGTGTTGTAACCCTTAACTCTTTTCCTGAAACACCTACTCCTGTACTATCAACCAAATTAATAGTAATCTCTTTTTGACTTGAAGCATACTCTACCAACAATGGTTTTGCATTCTTAAACTGATATACTTTTCCTTTCATTCCATTTGGAACTTTATTAAACAGTAGTTTAATCGTACTCTTAATTTTTGAACGACCTCCAGTATTGTGAACAGAAAGTTCTAAACTATTAAGTCCATCTAAAGATTTTGCAGAAGTAAACGTAAACGTTGCAAATCCATTAGCTCCAGTAACTGCTTTATACGATGACAACTCTCCATAACCAATATCATAACTAGAGATAAATACAGTTTGACCTGAAACAACTTGGTCACTATCATCAATTACTTGAATCTTAAAACGATACTCTTCATTTGCTTTTGTAATATTAATATCTTTTGGTGTATTGAAAAATCGATAAGTAGGTAAAGTGACATTTGATTCACTGCCATTTCCACTATTTTCAGTGTTTGTATTTCCAGCATTACCAGTATTTGTATTTGTTGCACCTGCAACAGCTCCTATGGTTTGGGGAGCTGAACTAAACTTAATATTATTACTTTTCCCATTTAAACTCAATAGGCTATTTGCTTTTAAAAGATATGATGTAGGCGTACACTCTTTTGTAAACTGGACAACAGCATGCACTCTTTTGTTACTTGTTTTATCATCAAATACTATCTCATCCAAGACTTTTCCATTTTTAGAGAAAGTACTTTTTATTACTTTACAAGGAGTTACATCTACATCTAATCCAGTTAATTTAACCTCTACACCTTTTTGATAATTACTTGTTAGTGAAAAATCAATCTCTAATGCAGTTTTTTGATTTATTAATTTACTATTTAATGTTTGGACTTCTAATTCAGCACTTCCTGAAGCATTATCCGAAGAACTACTCCCCTCACCACAACCTACAAAACCAAAAATCAAAAAGAAAACAGCACTTACTTTAAAAAAATCTCTCATACTCTACTTCCCTCTTTAATATATGTAGTTAACGCCCAATGTTACGGCATCTAAACTATCTAAGTTATCTAATTGAGTTACAGAGTATCTGTACCCTAAATCAAAATCTACTTCATCAAGTACATTCCATACAAGTCCCAGTCCAGCACCATACATCATAGAGTTTTCACTAACATTGTCTGCTGTATGTTTTATCCATCCTATGTGTCCACTAAGGTATGGTTTAAAAACAATGTCATCTTTTTTATATAACGATTGCCAAACAAATTTATCAAATGATATCATTGCTTTTTGAATCTTATGTCCCTTTGAGTTTGACATGTTGGCTATAATTGAAGTTCTCCAATCTTTATTTTGAGCACCTATTCTAAAACCAAATTCAACACTCTTAACACTCTCATCTAACTTTATAGGACTTTTAGTCTCTAACCCAGCATAGCCAACTTCTATTCCTAACAATCGTTCAGAGGAAAAAGAATCTTTTGCCTCTGATAAAGTCAATATAAGTAAAGAAGATAATAATAATTTATTAAGCATAAATTTATCCTTTTAGTATTTTATTTTAATATAAAATTAAGAATACTCTATTTTTTATTAAGCCTTTATGAATTTAATAAAAGCATCTCTTATATATTTATTATAAATAATATGTTAGTATATTTTTTAACAAAAAAAAATATTGATAAAGGAGTATGTAATGTTTAATGTAATGTTTATAATGCTACTTTTTTTTACAACTTTAACTGCTACTTCTATTGATATTGGGAATGACTTAAATAACAGTTTAGTAAAAGATGATGCAGTTAACTTTTCTTTGGAGTTGGGTGCTAGAACTGATTTTTGGACTCCAGGTCTTTCTAAAAATGTAATTGACTATAAAACAGAAGGACTACTTTTAGGCTATGGAAAAGTTAAATTAAAACTTTATAATTCAGATATTATAACCATAGAAAAGTATACAACCCTTAACGCTTCACATACACAAAATGACCTATTGGAATACTATAAAGATGATAGAAACCATGAGTCAAATATTGATGGTCTAAGAGTATCTGTTCAACTTATCAAAATATTAAACTACTTGTTTGAACAAGAGTGGTTAAATGGTTTTAACTATGAGTACAACAGTCGAAACTTTGTAGGTGATGCAACATTAAAAACAGATTCAGCCTATTGGTACGGAGAGATAGACGGAGGAGTAAGAAATAAAGACTTTTCTTTACTTGAAAAAGAAGACAAACTCTCTTTTAAAACCAAATTTACTTCCCATAAACTCTTTTACAGATGGGACAATGTTTTAAAAAAGAAAAAAGGGACATATTGCTCTTTAGGTATATTTGACGAAGAGTGGTCCAAGCCTACCTTTATACAAGATAGAGCCATACAAAAAAACTTACCTATAATTTTTGATGCAAACTACTATGCTAAAGGTATTGCAACAACTGTTGGGATTAAAAATAATATATATGACATTAATGCTTTTTTTAATTTTGGATTAAGCAATAAAATGGAAATTATTCAAAAAGAAAATAAGTATAGTAACTTAAATAAAGATATCAACATGTATATGATAGGAGCCAATGCCAACTATAGATTTACCAATATATATAAACATGAAAGATTTACTACTGATATTGTTGTAGGTGCACAAATACAATATAACAAAATCAATCAAAAAGGAAACATAGAGCTTGATGCTGAAAAACTCTATGGTCTTCATGCTGGTGTAGAAATTATTTTTTAGGATACTAAATGTCAAAAAAACAACTTACGCTTCTTTTCTCTATTTTACTCTTTACATCTTGTAGAGAAGCTTCAAACCTTCTACATAGTACAATAGAAAGTCAAAGCCATGACTATAAAACAAGCACTTTAGCATTAAAGTCATGTAAAGTTAATGAAGCGATAAGTATTGTAAAAAACAACAAAAACATACTCCTAAAAAGCTTAGAACTTGGACTTGGGAACTATTATAAAGATGACTACCTAACATCAAACAAACATTTTGACATAGCCATTAATGAGTACCGAAAAGATGACAATAAAGCTCTTTTTGATATCTCCTCATTTCTAAAGAAAGAGTATCAACTAGAAGGCTATGACAAAGTTTTACTGCACAACTATAAAGCCTTAAACTACCTTTTAAGGGGTGAAGCAGAAAAAGCAAGAGTAGAGGCTAAAAACTCAAATATACTTCAAAAAGAGGAGCAAAAAAAACTCAAAAGATTTAAAAAAATCAATAGTAAAGAAAATTTAAATAAACATCTATTTTCACGATACGAAAAACTATTTAATCATGTAAATGCCCAACATAATCCATACCAAAACCCCTTTGCATACTACATATCTGCACTGGCTTATGCTGAAGATGAAGACTATGAAAATGCACTTATAGACATAAACCAAGCAAAGATTTTTTTTCCTAATGCAAAAGTTTTAGAACACAAACTAAAACAATACAAAGAGCAAAACAGTAGTAACTCAATGGAACTCTTTTTTGATATAGGGGAAGCTCCAGTAAAATCACAAGTAGCACTAAAACTCAATATGGGAAATGATGAACAAAGAATGGCATACCTACCCTCTTTTCATTTAGAAATCAATGATATTGACCATATAGACATAAAAGACAGTAAAGGCAATACCATAGCAAAAAGTTCTATTTTGGTAGATATAAATGCCATTAAAATAAATGAATTTAAAGAGAAGTTACCAAGTATGCTCTACCTTATATCCCAACAAGCCAGCATATCTTTAACTTCTAGTAAATTAAATGCCCATTCAAAAGTTCTATCAGGACTATTTAATGCAGGAGCAGCCATATATGGACAAAACTCCACAGCGACATGGAGTTTTTTACCTGAAAAGACTTTGGTTATCTCTTTTGTTCCTAAGGCTTCTGAAACGTACAGTATATTTGTAGTCTCTAAAAATGGAGAAGTTTTAGATGAAAAGTTACTTACATGGAAGAAAAATAAAAAAATAAAAAATATTTATAAGTCTTTTACTATACGTTTACATAAAATTTGTAAGGGAACTCAGCAATGACACTCTTTAGACACCTTCAACCATTATACTTTATCAAGAGGAAAAAATATGAATATTAAAACTATAATCAAACTTACTGCATTAATCCTACTTATGGGGTGTGGAAGTTCAAATGGAGAGAGTTCCTCTTTTCGCATTCAACCTCCTGTTATAGAAAGTGAAAATATCTATTTTGTAGAAGAAAATACAAGAGAAGCATTTCAAATAAAAGCTATCGATAATGGTTCTCTTAAATACTATTTATCAGGTGGAGATTCAAACTTACTCTACGTAGACTTACTCTCAGGAGAAGTTTTTTTTAATGAGCCAACAGACTTTGAAACAAAGAGTACTTACAACTTTACCATAATTATTGAAGACAGTGTAGGCAACAGAACAGCAAAAGATATAACTATAAAAGTCAAAGACAATCCAAATGAAACTATAATTATTGCAACAGAACATAACAACTCTTTACCTCAAAATAGTGAGTACTTTATTACCACTTGGCAAACAGATAAGCCTGGTTTATCAGATAACAATCAAATTATCATACAGACTATAGGAGATGGATATAATTACAATATTGACTGGGGTGATAATACAAGTAGTAAAAACTTAACACAAGATACAAAACATAGCTATAATTCAGCAGGAGTATATACCATTAGAATAACGGGTAAATTCCCAAGAATCTTCTTTAAACAAAATATAAAAGCCAAATATAAGAGTGACAATCAAAAATTACTTTCAGTAGAGCAGTGGGGAGACAATCAATGGTCATCTATGGCTTATGCGTTTGCAGGATGTACAAATATGGTAATAAATAGTGTAGATATACCAGACTTATCGAAAGTAACAGATATGCATTATATGTTTTACATGGCATATAATTTTACTCAAGATATAAGTTTTTGGGACGTTTCTAATATTAAAAATACGAGTAATATGTTTTATATGGCTTATTACTTTAATCACGATTTAAGTTCTTGGAATGTTTCTAATGTTACAAATATGAATTCTATGTTTGAAGAGGCACATCAATTTACAAGTCAGAATTTAAGCGAATGGAATGTTTCAAAAGTTATACATCATCAAGGATTTTTTAAAAATAGTGGAAAGAATAATATTGAACCAAAATGGAAAGAAAAAAATTCAAATCTTACTCTTGCAATTCAAAAAGCATGGTTAAAAGAAAAAGGTATTTCACTTAAAATAACTACAAATGATATCTTATTTATTAATGCCACTACTCGTTTAGTAAAAGTTTCCAATATATCTATGGATGAATATACAAATGAAGCTCTTAATTTTATTGAATATGCTATTTTTAACATTAGTAAAATAAATAATCCTAAACTACTGACAACTATAAGATTTGAAGATTACGATGGCAGAAATATACCAATACCTCCTTCTATTAAATTATTAAAAAATGGCATTGCTAGGTTTGATACAAGACATAATGTATATATATATGACTTAAATACTAATAAAATATTATTAGACTTTCTTAGACTAGGAGAACAATACTTATCATTTATAGAGTCTAAAGATAATAGAAAAATATATATACTTAGACACGAGAGCATGGAATCTCCAATTTTATATGAATTTAATTTAGATACTTCCATATTAAGAGCTAGTGAATTTATGTATGATTATTATATCCCTCCTAAACCAAGATTATCAGATGATGAAACAAAAATTATTATGGCTACTATTTCTGATGATGTAGAGTTAAATATAAATAATTTACTAACACATGATGAACAACCCAGATATTCCTATCCCAAATAATATTATTTGGGATAACTTGAGATAATGACACTCTTAAGACACTTTCAACTTTTATAATGTTCAAAATATAAAAAAGGAAAACACTATGAAAACTAAAAATATAAGTTACATGTTACTCTCTTCACTTTTTGTTATAAGTGGTTGTGGAAGCTCCTCAACATCTAATAATTCATCTGCCAATACTTCTGAGGAAGCTGTCTATATGGCTCCAAAAGTAAAGTCATCTGATATCAGCTATAAAATGAATCCTATGACCTCTGGCTCAAGAAACACTTACAAGGTAACAAACAGTACTCTTTTAGAAGATGCTGAAGATGGTACAACTGATGGATGGAGTACCTATGATAATACTCCTCAAAATGTTGTTATATCTAATGTTTATGATAACAGTAAAAAAAGTAAAGTTATTACTCTTCAAGGAGTTGGACTTAAAAATGGTGCTTATTTCTCTTTAGGAAATAACTCTTCTGCTAAAACCATAAAATGGAGTATGAGTTTTAATAATGACTATACTTTATATGTTCGTTTAAACACCAAAGATGGTGTTAGATACATCTACTATACTTCTGCCAAATATAACTATGGAAAAGCTAAGGCTCCATACACTCATTATATTCACCATGGTTTAGGGGCAGACTCAAAGAGTGGAACTTGGAAAACTTTTTCTAGAGACTTAACTCAAGACTTAAAAGAGTTTGAACCAAATAACTCTATTAATTCTATTGTGGGTTTATACATTAGAGGTTCTGGACGTATTGATGACATTTCTCTTTTAAAGACTAAAATAAATAATAATGCATGTTTAGGCTATTATAATTTAAAAAATAAAATAAATAGTAATCAAGATGTTACACATGCAATTACTTCTTGTATTACTGATATGAGTGGTCTCTTTAATAGAAATAAAACTTTCAACCAAGATATCAGTAATTGGGACATGTCAAATGTAATCAGTATGGCTTGGATGTTTAATTATGCTTCTGCTTTCAATCAAGACATTAGTTCTTGGGACACTTCTAAGGTAACAAATATAAGTGGTATGTTTAACCATGCTTCTAAATTTAATCAAAATATCAATGCATGGGATACTTCTTTTGTTAAAAACATGGACTATATGTTTGCTTATGCTGAAGCTTTTGAACAAGATTTAAGTCTTTGGCAAGTAGATAATGTTCAAAGTCATAAGGCATTTGCTTATGCTGCAGCTGATGGAATTATTGAGCCTAATTGGAAAGGAATAAATAATACTTTATCTCAAATCCAAGATGCATTAACTTCTCAAATTAACTATAGTGACCCCATTACGGCAGAAAATATTACAGATTTACCAAATGGAAATAAGTTAGTAAGCATTAAAACAGGTTTTGCACATGTAAATACTACTAATCCAAATAATTTTAAAGTTACAAAATTTAATGCATATAACAGTGGTATAGATACTCATTTTACATCTGTTTTGTCTAAAGATAAAACTAAACTTTTTATACTCTCTGAGTATGAAAAAAGTGATGTCAAACTTCAAGTTATAGATTTAGTAACACTAAAAGAGATAAACCTTATTGATATCAATCAAAATATAGTCATTACTTCTACACCCATATATCTTTCAGCTGATGAACAACAGTTAATTATTCCAAAAGAGTATAACTATCTTAATATAAGAGATATGGTTATAGATTTATCAGGTACAAGATATGATATAAGAACAACACCTACAGGTATTGAGATATATAACATTACAAGTTCAGAACATGCACCTACACTAATTACGACTTATGATTTTGTAACTGCTCCTGATTATGCTGAAAGGGCAAGCGTATTAGAAGACAAACAAAATATTCTTGTCTTTGTAGGAGGTATGAAAACACACTCATATTATGTTATAAATATTTCTGATATCAACAATCCTATAATAAAAGACTCTTTTTATATTGTTGATGGTTACCGTGGTGGAGATGGTTTTGCAAGTTTTAAGAAACTAGAAGAAAATGTATATATAATGCATACTCGTTCAGAAGTCTCTATATATAATTTTAATACCTATCAAAAATATGTAATACATCAATTGGATAGAATTTACCAACGAGCTAAGTACTATCTATCAAAAGATAAAAAAATAGTTATAGAATACAGACATCATATTTATCCAAATGGTGTAGCAATCTACGACATATCAAATAGAACCAGCCCTTTTCGTATCAATGAAACTCTTTATCCTTTAGATAAAGTAAAATTTCTAGATAACGATAAAAAAGTTGAAATTACAAATGAAGATGGTTCTAAAACTATTATAGAGATACAGTAACATTACTCGTTTCACATCTCCAGATGTGAAACATGAAGTCTAAAGAGGTAAAGCTATTATAAAAAAATTTACAGATACGATTCTAAAAAGAGGAAGGAAGATTAAGTGAAACATTTTATATACTTTAGTATATTTAAGTGTGTATAATAACTTAAATATAAAGTGAGAAAAAAATGAAAAATCTAAGTAAACTAATACTACTAAATATACTCATAGGATGTGGAAGTTCAGGAGGGGAAAGTTCCTCTTTTCGTATTAAGCCTCCCGTTATATTAGGGAAAAATATCTATTTTGTAGAAGAAAATAAAAGAGAAGCTTTTCAAATAGAAGCAACTGATAACAGTTCACTTAAATATTACCTATCAGGGAAAGATTCAAATTTACTCTATGTAGATTTACTTTCAGGAAAAGTTTTTTTTAAAGAACCAACTGATTTTGAGAGTAAAAATACCTACAACTTTACCATAACTATTGAAGACAGTGTAGGAAATAGAACCTCTAAAGAGATTACTATAAAAATAAAAGATGATCCAAATAAAAATATAATTGTTTCTACTGAACACAATAATTCTTTACCTCAAAGTAATGAATACTTTATAACTACATGGCAAACAAATCAACCAGGAGTATCAGCAAATAATCAAATTACTATTCCTACTTTAGGTGATGGATATAATTATAATGTTGATTGGGGTGATGGGACAAGTAGTAAAAACTTAACCCTAGATACTACACATACTTACAGTCATATGGGGATATATAAAGTCAAAATTATTGGTGATTTTCCAAGAATCGTTTTTCATAAAGATAATACCGACAATCAAAAAATACTTTCTGTTGACCAATGGGGAAATAATATATGGACTTCAATGGGTGGAGCTTTTGCAACATGCAAAAATCTGGAAATCTATAGTCAAGATCGTCCAGACTTATCTCATGTCACAAGTATGCATAGTATGTTTGCACATACTTTAAAATTTAATCAAGATATTAGTTCTTGGGATATCTCTCATGTTACAAATATAAGATGGATGTTCAATGGTGCGTCTGCATTCAATCAAAACATTAGCTCTTGGGATACTTCAAACGTAACAACAATGGATGGCATCTTTAATCATGCCTATAAATTTAATCAAGATATTAGCTCTTGGAATACTTCTCTTGTTAAAAACATGGACTATATGTTTGCTTATGCTGAAGCTTTTGAACAAGATTTAAGTCTTTGGCAAGTAGATAATGTTCAAAGTCATAAGGCATTTGCTTATGCTGCAGCTGATGGGGTTATTGAACCGAATTGGGAAAGAAAATCCAATATTATAAATGCTATTCAAAAAACTTGGCTAAATGAAAAAGGTATCTCACTTACACTCACTCAAAATGATATTTTATTTGTTAATGATACCACTCGTTTAGTAAAAGTTTCAGATGTATCTATCGGTCAATATACCCACTACGGTTCTCTTGATTTTATTGAGTATGCTATTTTTGATATTAGTACAATAAATAACCCTAGACTACGAAAGATTATAAGATTTGAAGAACAAGGTAATAGTTATAACAATATAAAAACACCTACTATTAAACTAATAAAAAATGGTATCGCTAGATTTAATACCAATCACAATATCTATCTATATGATTTAAATACTAATACAATATTATTAGACTTCCTTGAAGTTGGATTACCCATAATCTACTCTTTTTTAGAAAATAAAGATAACAAAAAGATATACTTTGTGAGATATGAAAGTATGGAAGCTCCTAGACTATACCTGTTTAATTTAGATACATTACAATTAAAAGCTAGTAAAGATATAGGTTATTATGTTCCTCAAAATCCAAAATTATCGGATGATGAAACAAAATTAATTGTTGAAAATATCATAGATGAAAAAATAGAACTAAATCTTAATGAACTACTAACAGAAGATACACCAGCTAGGTATTATTTTCCTAAATAGTAAATATTCCTAAAGTAAAAGCTGTCACCATACCTAATTTAAAAAATGACACTCTTAAGACACTTTTTCTCGATATACTATTAAAAAGGAAAAAGATGAACTACATATATAATCTTCTAAAAACAACTAGCCTCAACCTCTCTCTTATCATTACTCTTTATAGTCTAAAAGCCGTAAAAATTTTACTTATGTCTATGTTATATATAAAAAACTTATTTTTTATTAGGTCTTACTAAAATCCATTTTAAAATGTATAATAGCTTAACCATAAAGTGAGGATAAAATGAAAAACATTAAAATAACTTTACTACTAAGCCTACTACTCTTTACGGCCTGTTCTGCTGAACCCACAGTAGCAAACCAAACTCAAGATAGAGGTTTAAAGATAGTACATAAACCAACAGAAGTAAAACAGACCGAACAAAGAGTAGCCCTTGTTATAGGTAACAACAACTACTCTGGTCTGCTCTCCAAACTTCATAACCCTATTAACGATGCGAAGTCTATAAAAGAGATTTTAGAGCAGAGAGGTTTTGAGGTTATATACAGTGAGAACAGTACGAAGAAATCTATAAATGAGAGTCTAAAAAAGTTCTACGAAGCCATAAAAAAAGGTGGTGTTGGTATGTTCTACTTTTCAGGACATGGTGTAGAAGTTGATGGGAAAAATTATCTTATTCCTGTCGATGCCAACATAAAAGAAAAAAGCGACACAGAGTATGAAGCCCTTCCTTTAGACAAAATAACCAAACATATGCAAAACATAGGAAACAGACTCAACATAGTGGTTTTAGATGCGTGTAGAAATGACCCCTTTAGTAGAAGTTTTGGTACGGGTGGCTTGGCTAAAACAGAACCCATAGGTATGTTTGTAGCCTACTCCACAGGTGCAGGAAGTGTGGCGAGTGATGGTAAGCTAGGAGAAAACGGACTCTTTACCAGCTCTCTCATAAAACATATGAAAGAGGGTCTAAACCTAAGAGATGTATTTCAAAAAACCCGTGCAGAGGTCTATGCAAAGTCAAACAAACAACAGTTCCCAGCCATATATGACCAGACCATAAACGGTAACTTTTATTTTACTAGCCCTACTTCTCAAACTGCTTCAACAACTCAAAACACCAGAAGTAATGTAAATAGTAAAAGTAACTCTATGAGAAGTACTACTCTATATTCTAAAAAAGAGCAGAGAGATATTATAATAGACTCAAAACTAAAAAAGAGTGTTAATGTATCACTCTACACCAGCAAAGTGCAAAACAAGATAATGGAGATAGTTTTAGACATCTCAAACCTAACATCTAAAAAACTGACTTTACACTACAGAGTAAAATGGCTAGACAGTGAAGGTTTTGAAGTTGGAGAAAACCTCTCCATTTGGCAACCTATTTTTATAGAAGCAGATGAATCAAAACGCATAAAAGAGCTCTCTATGGTTCCAAATGCACATAACTATAAAATATATTTTAAATAGGAGAGATAATGTTAGTAAAAAAAATGCTTACCTCTTTAGCCATACTTCTACTGCTCCAAGCTTGTAGCTCTAACAGTGGTCAAGTTATGAGAATAGACCCAAGAGAACTAAGAGACACAGACGCAAACTATGGCTCTGAAGATTTACACATATTTACCAAAAGTATGATTCAATCACTTTTACGTTCAAAAATATTAACCTCCTCTACTCCCACCTTGATTTTAAGTAATATACATATGGGTAAAGGTATCGATGAACATATAGATACAGGGTTAATCAAAAACAGTTTACGTAACAACCTTTTAAAAACTAAAAAAGTACACTTTATAGATGAAGAGTATACTGATAATAGCCAACACATAGACTATATTCTTAGTGGAGAGCTTCATGCCATTAAAAAAGATACTCCAAGTACCATAGACAACTTTTACATGCTCAGTCTAAAACTAACAGACAGTAAAAGCTCCCTTCTTGTATGGACAGAAGAGAAAGAGATACGAAAAATATCTATAAAATGATGAAATACTTTTTAACGCTACTGCTTATTTTAAATGTAGGTTGTTCCCATAAAGAGCCTCTCTCTACTGTTCGTTGGGGTACAGATGAACTAAAAGAGATGAGTAGAAAAATGGTACAAGAGATTTTGAAATCACCTCAAACTGACTTTAGCAAAAACAAAACTTACTATTTTGGGAACATAAGAAATGACAGCCATGACCAGATAGATACCAAAGCTTTAGCCAATAAAATCAAAACTGCTTTGAGAGAAAGTAAAGAACTTACTTTTACAGAAAATAAAAACAGTCCCTACGATTATGTTTTCAAAGGTAAAATCTCTAGTATATTTAAAAAAAATCAAAAAACCAAAGATATGTTTTTTAACTTTAACCTAACAGTAACAAACTCTAAAACTTCAACCATAGTTTGGAGCCATAGCGTAGAGATTCGTAAACTCTACAAACGCCCACTACTTAGCTGGTGATACAGAGAGATAATACCCCTCACCTCTTCGGTTATGAAACAGTTCATAAGGTAACTTTCTCTTTAACTTCTGCATAAATGACTTTACAGCATTTTGACTGGGCTGGCTACTGTAGTCCCACATATACTCATATATCATATCATAAGTGACCATGCTGTTTTGAGCTAAAAGCTTAAAGAAGACTCTCTCTTTAGTTGCTAACTCTATACACTTACCCTCTATATGTAAAATACTCTTCTCATAATCCAACTCTATATTTTTAGCTAAAACTATATGGTTATTTAACTCAAAATAGTCTAAAAACTTATCTAACAATGTCAGTGTCTTTTGAGTGGTAAAAGGTTTGGTAATATAGGTCAAAATATTTAAATCTATAGATTCTAAAAGATACTCAGTATTGGTATACGCAGATATAATAACTATGGGTAAATCTCTTCTATAGTTTCTAATATGCCTACCCAATTCTATACCATCAGTATTTGGCATGTTTATGTCTGTAATAATAATGTCTATACTGTTTTGATTTTCTAAATAAATATCATAAGCCTCATCACCATCGCAAGCCAGTAATACATTCTCAAAAAAGTTTGAAAATACTTCAGAGACACTCTTCTGTATGTCCAAGTCATCTTCTACATAGAGTATGGTTTTACTCTTTAACTGTCTATACTTATCTGCTATCATCGTGCCAACCTTATGATAAAAGTAGAACTTGTCTCATCACTTACTACCTCTAGTTTTCCATTAAAATGTTTCTCTATAATTACTTTAGAGACATAAAGACCAAGTCCTAAGTTTTCCAAATTTTTATCTGATTTTGTAGAAAAATTTGCATCAAATATTTTATCTATATTTTCCTTTTTAATCCCACCTATTTCATCTTTTATGGTGATAATATACTCAGTAGCTTCTACTTTTGTTGCTATAAAAATAGAAGCTCCCTGTTTAGAAAACTCAATAGCATTTTGAATAATATTTACAATAACTTGTATAAGTTCATTTTCATAAATAAGCACTTTAACATCTTTATCAAAATCCTTTTTAACTACTATCCCTTTTTTACTTATCTCATTTTCTAAGAACTTTATAGACTTAGTAATACTAGGTAGAACCAAAATGGCATCTTTTAACTTTCTAGGTTTATAAAACTTCTGAAAGTCATCAATAGTCTCTGAGACAAACTCTGTATAGTCTTCTATCTCTATTAACTTTTTATCTAGCTCTTCACTGCTTATCTTTTTGTTCATCATCATCTGAAAACGTAAAGTAGAAGCTGTAGAGGCTATCTTCCCTATGGGCTGTCGCCATTGATGAGAAATCATGGTCAACAGCTCCCCTGCTTGAGCCAAACGGGACTGAGCAAACATTACGTTGTTGCTGTCTTTTATCTCTTTTTCATAACCTATTATGAGCATATTTAGAACTTTAGAAAAGAGTAAAGAAAAAAGTACAGATATAAAACTAACGATTAAGAGCAACTGTAAGTTAGCAGATAAACTGTCATCAAGTTTCTCTTGAAAAAGCTTTTTCTTCTTCTCTATAAGGTCAAATCCATCATTTTCAGAAATGACTATATAGTAGTTTGTCGATTTAATATGTTCAACAATAGCAATATTATTAACAAAGTCATCAGAACTACAGTCCGTACCCTTATAATGAATAATCGTACCTACATCATATGGTTGCATTAGCCTAGTAACTATACTATGCTGGTCTTTAGCCTGAACCAAGTCAAAAAGTTTTTCACCACAAGGATGCCCAGAAATATTAATAATATTCTCTTTTTTTCTATAAAAATAGATAAATCCATTATCATACTTTATAGAAGAGACAAAGCGAAATGTCTCCTGCATAAATAACTCTTTAGATTTATCTTTGTTTTGAGTATAAAGAAATTGTAAAAAAGATGCTATATATTTTGACTTCTCTTTTAAGTTTTTCTCATGCTTTTCTCGAAGCTCTTTCTCATAAATTTTTAACTCTTTTTTACTGTACTCTTCATGTTTATATTTAAGTGCAAAAGAGACAGCCCCACCATAAAAGAATATAAGTAACAATGGAAAAACAATTGTAATGACAAGAAGATGCTTTGTAAAAAAATCTTTAAAGCTCTTCTTAGAGGTATAATCTTTTATTTTCTTTTCCTTTGAGAACTATTTTTATAAATTATATAAAATGAAAGTGTCTAAAGAGTGTTCTTTTTTATTATTTTACTAGAAATTCAATTTTTTGAACCAAAATAGTCCCATCTTCTAAAATTAAACCTCTACTTTTAGCCTCTTTTGCTTTGTCTCCCAACTTCAACAAATCATCTTTTTTCATATCTTCTATTCCTAAAATAGGGTCTTTACTTAACAAAACATAAACCGTAGTCTTCTCTTCTTTACAACCTTTACAATCTTTAGTTGCAGAGACATCCACTTTAAAATCTTCAGGAAAAGAGACCTTACCTTTAACCCTCTTTTTAATTGGTCTCATAACCTCTTTAGCTCCATTTTTATCCAAATAGACAACATATAAGTAGCCTTTATCTTTCCCTGTATCTATCTTAAACTTAACAGCCTCTCCCTTTCTATACTTTTTCTTAGCCTTTACACTAAGTGTTGTATTCGAGACACTAACCTCTCTACTCTGTGGTTCTGCCTTTGTAGCTGTACAACCAAGCATTAACGAAGAGACTATAAACAAAATGGATACTTTAACTACTCTATTTTTCAGCATTACTATTCCTTTTATACCATTAATAATATATTTTAATAGAATTTAACTTAAATCTTGGGGATTATAGAAAAGCTTAGGGAAGAAAAGTTTATTTGGATTTTTTAAACTTTATTTTTATCTATATTTGATAGTTACCATGTCAATAAATAGCATAGGAAAAAATAATAAAGCACCAGTATTTCTAAAAAATGTTATAAAAATAAATTAAATAAAACTATATTTTAACAATTAAAGTAGAAACTCTTTTCAGACACTTTTCTTTTTTAGAATATAAGGGCTATAATGCATAAAATATTCAGGAATATCAAATTACGTACTCATCGTAATATGCATAATATATATATAGAAAGGTTTCAAAATGAATACATTAAAGGATTTAATAGACATATCAAAATATGCAGGTGAAAGATTTGATTTGGTTCAAGTTGGAGGGGGGAACAGTTCAATTAAATTTGATTCAGGAGAAATGATTATAAAAGCATCAGGTTTCTTACTTAGTGAGGTAAATAAGAAACGTGGTTATTCAAAAGTTTTAACAAGTCAAATTGCTCATATAGTTAAAGATAAAGATATTAAAAACTCAAAGAATAGAAGAGAACGAGAAGCTATAACATCAAACTTAGTCAAAGATGCAACTATTGATAAAAACAATCGACCATCAATTGAGACACTTCTCCACTCATTTTTGTTAAAGTATACACTACATACACACCCCTTGGTAGTAAACATGATAGTCATTAGAGAAAATTGGAAAACTATTTTAAATGAAATCTTTAAATCTGACAACTATGTCATGGTTGAATATAAAACACCAGGTATAGAGTTAGCACTTGCTTTAGATGCTGAACTTAATAAACTGGGTACTATTCCAAATATTATTTTCCTACAAAATCATGGGTTGATTATTACTTCAAATTCTAAACAAGATATTAAACAACTAACAGAGTATGTTTTAAAGAAAATAGAAGATTATTTAGAAGTTGATATGAAACAGTATAAACTAACCAATAAAATAACCAAACTTTTAAACAGTGTTTCTAAAAACTCAAATGTATCTTATCTAAGTGAAGATCACTTTTTATACGAGCGATTACATGATAATAAAGATTTATTTTTTACGCAACCTTTTTGCCCTGATAGCTTGGTCTATTGTGGAATCAGTTCTCTTGAAATTGATAATTTAGAAGATACTCAATCACTAAAAAACTATATGAATCAGTTTCATAAATTGCCAAAAATAATTATATTTGAGAACAAGCTTTTTTTTGTAGCTGAAAATATTAAAAAAACTAAAGAAGTAGAAGAGATGTTTAAATTTCATATTATGATTTTAGTACAAAATAAATATACTAAAAATGTTTTTCTAAAAAAAGAAGAGTTATCTTATTTATCTAATTGGGAAGCAGAAAAATATAGACAAAATATATAGATTTTATGTTTAATAAAATCTATACTACTACA